>CANXYC011095846.1:0-22987 GCA_948193065.1 Aleurites moluccanus | reverse complement strand
AGTTACTTGAGGAGTGATTTCCATATCTTCATTAAATTTGAAATCCATGAATTTGTCAACTAGGTGAGTTTTTGACAATTCCTCCTCCTTTCTAAATTGAGCATCTAAATTATCCCATATTTCTTTAGCAGTGTTATATTTGCTAAAAACGTCTGCCAACCGATCAGAAAGACAATTCAAAAGATAGTCTTTCCAGAAGTCATCATCCTTGTTCCATTGAAATTCATCAACATCCTCCATTGTATCAGCAAAGGTACTCAAAACAGTGTAGAATATATTTTCATATTTCAGTCCAAATTGAATCTTTCGCTTCTAGGAATTAAATTCAAATCCACTAAACGTTTCCAATTTGACCATCTCAATCGGAACACATTTATCCATTCTTCTATATATTTAAATAGACAATTATATATAGCAAAATTATATAGAAGAAATTTTTTTTTGGAACAAGTGCACCTAAATTGAACCAATTGAATCAAATCAGTGATTGATCCAGACCAATTATTTGAATCAAACCGATGATTTGAATCAAACCAATTGAATCGAACTAATTAAATAGAACCTATGATTTGAATCAAACCAATTGAATCAAACTAATTGAATCAAACTAATTGAATCAACCCAATTAAATCAAACCAATAAATTGAACTGATGATTTGAATCAAACCAATTGAATCAACCTGATTAAATCAAACTAATGAATTGAACCAAACCAATAATTTGAATCGAACCAGCGATTCAAACTAAACCAGTTTCAAATCTTTGTTATTCACCGATTTGCACTCGTTGGTCACCGGTTTGCTGCGATGGAGGTTGTGGGTGATACGGATTCGTGAGGAGCTCGCCAAAGCTTCGAAAAATCGAGCCGGTGGTGGCTGTGTAGGCTTGCAAGATTTAAGCCTTGCTTCCGATAGAGACAGACTGCTCGATCGGTGGTTCTTTTGGAGCTGTGACTAGTGTTGGGTGCCAGAGCGCGCGTCCGACATAAGCTGGAACAGGCAAGAGGAGCTCTTCTTCTCCGATTGCAGTGACTTCTCTGGACAAATCGAGAATTGATTCGTCACCGGCGTGGAGGTTGGCTACTAGCGAGAAACTTGATATTCAGCCGGGAATAGTACCCTTGGATGATGGTGGAAGAAGGGGGCTACTGGATTTTGTATGTGATTATGCCTTTGAACTTTCTTCTCCACCAAAGTAGAAAGAGTCAATGAAGGTTGCAATTCTGTGATTTGCTTGGAGCTTCGCCGGATTCTGGGTTCAACAGATGGGTGGCTTAAAACGAATTGAAAGTTGCCACAATAAATATGCTTCAGTTCTACAGAACTTCTGCTACCTTTTTGAATGTTATGACTTAGCTTGTGAAATTTTAGGACTCGTAAGTTTCACAAACACATTATTTCTCTCTCTCTCTCTCTTTTTTTTTTTTTTTATTTAAATCAAACTAGAACTTGAATCAAGGACAAGAAATCTTGAATTCATAAATTAGAAAATATAATGCTTCAAGATTGTTGGGGTTTTAGAACAAACAATATGCGATTACTTGAAACATTACACCCTAGGTATCTAGTTTGGAATACCTAGCATACTGCCCCCAGGTAGCATATATATAGGTTTATACTATGATTAAATCAGTTAATGGGCTCTTGCCTATTAGGCCCACTACAAAGGTTCATTATTTATTATGACTTATATTAGAACATATATTAGGGTTATTTTAATATACCCAACAGATTTTACTTCTCATATTACTATATTACCTAATTTTTATAATTAACCAAAAAAAATATTCCTATTTCATTTCACTATATTTAAATACTTTATTTATATTTCATTTGATTTTATAAAAGTTATGGCTATTACCATGCCTTGTTGGTTGGATGAAAGTGGAGAGAAAAGAAAAAAAATAAAAAATTAATATAATTTTCTTTATTTGATTAATTAAAAAAAAGAGAAAAGAAAAGAAATAAAAAGAAATCACACTTATTCATTTCGGTATTTTACAAGCAAAAATTTTTTCTTCATTTTGAAAAGAAATAGAAGGAAATTATTAACTTAAAAAACATGTGAAATGAAAGTTATAAAAATATTATTTTTTTTCACAAATTAAAAGGAGAAATCTAAATAACATAATGATCTTATTAAATGCTAAAAATTTAAACTATAAATTTAGATTAAAACTAAATCTCAAATTTATATTTGATTCAAATGAAATATAATCATTCAAAAATTTAATATTTTAAATATTTTTTTAGCTAATTATTTTAAATTTATTATTTTTATTTTTAACTTAAAATTTATATTTTTTTTAAATTTAAAATTTAAAATTCATTATTTCTCCAAATAAGAAATTTTTAAATTTTTAAATTTCAAATCATAAATTTAAAATATAAAATTTTAAATCCAAATTTATATAATCAAATAAACCTAAAAAAAAATTTAGAATTCTTTTATTTTCTTTATTAAATTTTCTTTACTTTCTCAGCATAATTGGTAAAATAAAAGCGTTAAGTTTTAACAATATCAGTATTTTTTTTTTCTCAAAATAAAAGAATAGCCGATCTCTGCCTCTCTCTCCTCCTCAGCCACCGCCTGAAACTCAAGAAAGCTCGACTTTAACTGCCCAACTCAGTATGCAATTGGTCAATAACATGAGCAATGCCAATGGCTACTTCAACACTTAATGGAGGGCAAAACTGGTAAAATGCTCCTGTTTTAAAGCTCATTTCAGCGTCTCCCATCCCTTTATCTCCAAATTTCGAAACAAAAATTTACAAAACCCTAATTAGTAAAATTTCTTTAATTTCCTTCTCCTTCTCCAAATCGCCGATCGCTACTCTCTACAGCTGCCTAGTTCGATTATTAATGTAAGAGATTGCATTTGAAATTTATTCAAACTTTTGCTCGATCGATTTCGTTGTATTTTGTATTTCATTCATCTTAAAAAGCTGAAATCCAAATTTGATTTTGCTTGGTTTTGGTCTTAATTACTAGTTTCATTTATTGTCTAGATTATGGCATACTCAGAACCTGCCACAACGGAAACGGAGCCAGTCCAGGTAAATGCTGCTCCCAGAAAACCCAGGATTCTACTAGCTGCTAGTGGAAGTGTAGCTGCTATAAAATTTGGAAATCTTTGCCATTGTTTTTCGGAATGGGCTGAAGTAAGAGCAGTTGCTACAAGGGCTTCTTTACATTTCATTGATAGAGCCTCTCTTCCTAAGGATGTTGTTCTTTACACGGATGAGGATGAATGGTCCAGTTGGAATAAAATAGGAGATAGTGTGCTTCATATTGAGCTGCGGCGGTGGGCTGATATCATGGTTATTGCCCCGTTATCAGCAAACACACTAGGCAAGGTATAAAAGTGTTATGGAACTCTCATAGTTCATCTCTCATCCATTTTACAAAAATAACACAGTCGAATAATGCCTTGTTTTTAACCCATTTCTCTTCATGGGGTCATTCTGTGTGCAAGATGATAAATCATCATTGTTTTATGGATTTTCCTCAATAGAGTCTAACTTGTGATATGGTATAGATCAAGTTGGTTGGCCTTGTTTTGCAACATCACTTAATATTGTTCATATAAATTTACTCGTATATTTTGGTTGTTCCGTGAACAAACTCTAATTAATGATTGATATAATGATATTAGGATTCAGTTTCTCAAGTTAAATAATTTTGTTTAGACCAAGCCCTTTGATTCTTCATACAAGTACTTTTCTACTCTGATTGAATGAACAAATTGGCATGTTGACAGATAAGTCATGTGTCTTTGAATTAATTCATATTGGTTTCATGAACAAACTAGAATAGGTTACAATTAGTCACTAAAGAATGAATCATGGCAGTGGCTCTCTTAATTTTCTCTGTGTTTTGGATGTTACCATAAAGGATAGGCTTATGTTGGGTAATTTATTATTTATCTATCTCTATCTATGCATTTAGATCAACTAATTCTTCATAGACTAATTGATCTTTGGGAATTCCTTTCCTCGGTTGCCATAGTTTTTCCCTGTTTGCTTAATATGCCTTTTTCATTGTTGTACCATTTGGTTGGCTGTAGTTATAACTGCAAGTTCCAATCATTGTCTCTCGATCTCTATAATTTATTTAACGCATAAACCAATGCAGATTGCTGGGGGATTGTGTGACAATCTGCTGACCTGCATTGTTCGAGCATGGGATTACAGCAAGCCCCTCTTTGTTGCACCAGCCATGAATACTTTCATGTGGAGTAATCCTTTCACAGAAAAGCATCTAATGTCAATTGATGAACTTGGAATTTCCCTTATTCCACCTGTCTCAAAAAGGCTAGCTTGTGGTGATTATGGAAATGGTGCGATGGCTGAACCTTCTCTAATCTACTCAACCATAAGACTCTTCTTGGAGTCACGGACCCAACCATGAGACCACAAGATGAAATGGTTTATTGTGGCTGCCTTTTTCATCTTCTAATTGATACATTGCTCTGATTTCTGTATGGTGAATACCGTGTCTCCCACCTGCTATAAGAAAGGACACTGACTCTCAGTTTCATATAAGAATTTCTCTCACATATGTAGTTTGTGCATCTTTCATGGATCTTGTATACCTAGGAAATACATATAAGAGTTCATTTGAATTGCATTATTGTAGTGTTTGTACTGCTAAATCCAAGTTCAAGGTTTATTTTATCCAATAATTCCTTAAAAATATAACCCTCAGTCAGTGACTAGTTCACTGAATCCATCAATATCTCTATATTTCAATCTCTAAAACTAAAATCATTGAAATTTAGTTTCTGTAATAATAAAACTACTGGGACCAAATTCTAGTCATTCCCAAAATATTTTGAAAAATCCAATATGGTTGCCAGGTTGAACTTTTAGATCAAGTGTTGCCAAAGTTAGGCCTAATTAATTTCATTGTTACAGAAAGACAAACTGAAATTTAATTATTTTACATGTTAACAGACTGATAACGAAACTGATTCAATCTAAGATAGCTAGAGAGACCACAACAAAAAGCAATAAATACAAATAACCTTTGATATTATGTTATAATAATGCATACTTTTGCATCGCAGTCCTAGCTTCATACTGCACCTCTCAACTGGGCTATAAACCTAGATTATAATCTCCCATCCCTAGCTTCGTACTGCATCTCTCAACTGGGCTATAAACCTAGATTATAATCTCCCAACCCCAATACTAAGAAACAACAATAAAAATGCATACTTTTCCGTTTTATTTGCAGAATAAACTTGAAAATGAATGGACCAAACGAAACCTATAATTTGAAGGTTAAACAATGTGTTTGCTATGTGACCATTCAAGCAAGAATGATAACTCTCTTAGTAACATGCACTTGTTGCTTTGTTTGTGGACAAGAAAGAAACAATTTTACAGAACAATTGTTTTAGAATTGTATTTGTTCATAAAAATATTGAAAAAAGAAGAAAAGAGCAAAAAGCAATCAGCTTATATCGGTGCTTTACAGCTGAATACTTTTGTAAAGTATAAAATTGATTTTATTTTATAATTTGATATGGATAGAAGACAACTATACAAAAGAATTTATGTTCGAAATACAGATGTTTGTAATGAGGAACACCAATTGTCCAATACAGGTCCAATGAACTAAACACAAAGCGTTTGTGAAAACAAATTGCGATGAATATCAATTTAAAAGAGCTAAAGCTTGTTAGAAAAAAAATAATAATTTGTCTCTCAAAAAGTTTTTTTTTTTGAAAATATTTTTAAAAAAAACACAAGTTCTTTTACTCATAATATTGGAAATTTTAATTTATAAAACTATAAAAATATATAAACTTATAAAATTTCATTTTGTTTTAATTTATTTGAGTGTTATCAATCAACTAGAATCACATTTAAATTTTTATATTTTATTTATATTGGATTTAATTTCAGCTAAACACAATCTAACTCTGAGCTAGCTCGTTTTTAAGTTCTTGAGTTTTTTTTTTATAACCTACAAAAGATTATTTAGAGTTCGTAGTAATTTATTTTATATAATAAAGCCTTTAATTTGCCATGTACATTACATGTAAATATTAATGTTTTTATCTTTTACTTATATACGATGATATTCAACTTATATGTTTAAAAAAAATGCATACAAACATGTTTACATATTAATTAATAAATGCTTAGTTAATTTATTAATACAAAATATTAAGTAATCAAGCTTTCTGTTTTAATTCATATTATAACCTTTTAAGGTTGTAGCCTACATGCCAGGGTGGAACAAGAAAATTATATTAGGAGAACAAAATTAATATAATAACAAATAGGAGGATCAAATAAAAAAAAAATTAGGGATTAATTAAAAAATTTATACATATATATATATATATATATATATATATATATATATTTTAAATATTTTAAGGTCAAAATTAATATAATAGCAAATTGAATGATCAAATTAAAAAAAAAAAATTAGAGGGGTCAATTAAAAATTAATACACATATATGTATATTTTAAAAATTTTATAGTCAAAGTTAATATAATAGCAAATTAGATGATTAAATTAAAAAATTTAGGAGTCCAATTAAAAAATTTAGACTTATATATATATATATGTTTTAAAGATTTTAGGAAAACTAAAGTGTAAAATTTAGAAAGAACAATTAAAAAATTTATACACGTATATATATTAAAAATTTTAAAGGGCCCATAGCTCTCCCTAGTTCCCTGAATTCTGCCCATGTCTGTATAGTCTTCATACACGAGGCATTATATTCCAAGGCTTTTGTGATGGTTAATCATTTTAATCAATTTTTTACTTATTAGTAATTAATTTTTTTGAGATAATTATTAGAGCTGCAATCAAGTCGAGTCGAATTAAATTTTAACATATTCAGATTTGGTTAATTATTTTTTTTCCTAACTCAAATTTGAACTCAAAATAAAAATCATATTCATTTCTAATTATTCATTAAACTGAAACTCAACTCATTTTAAAATTTATTTATAATTAAATATTTATTTCTAATAAAATAATTATAATAAAAAAATATTTAAAATTAATATAAAAGTAAAAAATTCAATTAATAAAAAAACTTAATTATAAAAATGAGCATTACATATATCTTAAAAATATTAATTAATAAAAAAAATATATATTTTTAAAGATTAAAATAATAGATTATATTAGTACTAATAAAATCTTAATATAAAACTTTATTAGTATTACAAAAATATAATTATAATTATATAGTACTTATTTAAAAGTTATATGAAATGTATTTTAGTTAAATTAAATTAAAAAAACTAAAAGTTTTAAAATATATTTTTTAAAGTAAAATAATAATAATAATAATAATAATAATCGAACTGTTATCGAGTCTATAATCGAGTTTATTATGAGTTTGTTTACGATTTTATAATCGAACTGTTCACAAACTGAATAGAATCAAATCGAGTCAAGTTTAACTTTACTCAAATTTGGCTCATTTATTATTCGAATTTTAAAATAAGGCCCAAACTTAATTTGTTTATATAACAACTAAATACGAACGAGTTTTTATCGAACCGAATATCGAGTCGCTCAAACGGCTCGAGTCATTTACAACCCTAATAATTATTAACTAATAGAAAAAATTAATTTTTAAAATTTGACAAGTTTAATTTCAACTAAATTCATAAGCTTAGCAAATGAGTTAAATATGAGTAAGTTTAATAAAATTAAAATGAGTAAAACTCGAGTTTTAATATTTAAACTCAAACTCTATAAAAATCTAATGAGTTGAGTACGAGGCTCATTGGCTCTTAGAGAAAGAAGTTAATAAATTATAGATATATTTTAAATTTACAGGGTAAATTTGATGGAGTAATATCAAATAAATATGGGAATATTACATAAATATACTGTTTTTTATTTTTTTTTATTTTACGATTATTTTTTTTTTCATTTTTACTATTTTTTGATATATATTTGATATATGTGTGGTATATTTTTGGTATATGTTTGGTATATATCGTATTTTTAAAAAAATATTTTAGATATACAGTATTTTTGAAAAAATATTTTTAGATATATAATATTTTTGAAATTTTTTTTCTAATAATAAAAATAAAATATTTTTTAATTTTTAAGATATTTTTGGAAAAATCTCAATAAATTTATAAGTTATGACCACAACTATTTTCATTATGAAAATACAAAATAGTAATACCATTTCAATTAGGCCCTAACACGGATCGAGTAAAATTGAAATTTGAAAATTTTCATATTGAGTTGAAATTTTAAAAATTTGATTATTGAATAATCAGTATGAAAATATCTATATTGAATTATTCTAATAATTTAATATCATATAGTTAGGATATTCAATTTTAATTTAGATAATTCGATTCAATCTCGATATATATATATCTATATATAAATTATATTATTATATATTATAAATTAATAATTATATTGTGCCAGATATTTAATTTTAATAGGGTCTAATTCAATTTTCAGTACGACAATCAATGAATCAGTTCAAAATTTCGAGTAGAGATAGATATCAATTTAGTTTGGTCGATTTGAAAAATATTTATTAAAATTAAATTTTTTTATTTTAAAAATTTTCAAATCAAATAATTATTATAATAATATTATTGATTTAATTTCAGTTTAATTTGATTTTATCATCTTCGATTTATCGATTCTAAATCTAAAATATTTTTTTATAAATAATTATTATTTTATTATAAATTTAGAAAAAAAATATTGATATAATATTAGTGATAAAAAAAAATCCTGAAAAATAATTTAATATACAACATAAAAATTATCTATTTCATCATATCAAAATATTTTCCTAATAATTAGACTCCTTTTTTTTAATAATAAGATTTTTTTTTTATTTATAGTTAATTTTTATAAATAATATTTTTAAAAAAATTAAATTAATATTATTTTTTAAAAATTTTAAATTAATATTAAGTTGAAAATTATGTGGGTGTTTATAAAATAAAATTAAATATATTTAATTATAAAAATAATAAAAAATAATATTAATTAATATAATTTAATTCGGTTAAATTTTAAACTGCAATTCAAATTATAAATTAAATTAAATTTTTAATTTATTTTATTTTTTAAATTAAATTAAATTAAATAGACAAAAAAATCGTGAATTTTAATTTAATTTGATTAATTTAATTTAATTTCATCTGTTTAATTTTCATCCCACCGTGCTCCCCCTAATTTCCATTGCAACCATTTCTTTTCATGACATTTTAGTCAAACTACAACTGCTATAGTTTAATTATATACATAATACGGCAGCGTTCAGTGGAGTAATTGATGGATAGAACTATAAGGGAAAAATTGAAAATACAGATTGACCAGCAAGAAGAAGACAATGACGGAAGCTTGGATTCGAGCGCTAGTTGAAGCCATACATTCCAGTCCCACACAGGCCGTCCTTTATCTCTCCGGCGGTGCCTCTCAGGTCTCTCTTTCTCCGGCACAAGTGATCATCGGAAAATTCAACTTTTAACTAATTAATTATTTATTGTGATTAGGCACTTGGTTGGTTGATGTCAGTTCCTGGAGCTACAAATACAGTGCTTGAAGCTGTGGTACCTTACTCTAGAATGTCCATGATTCAATTGCTTGGAAAGGTTCTCATCATTTCTTTTCTCTTTTTCTTTTTCATTTTGATTTTGTTTGAATTTTTGTTTGTTTGTTTGTTTTATTATGTATTGTTTTTTCTGCAGATTCCTACTCATTACTGTAGTCAACAAACAGCTGAGGAAATGGCTTTATTGGCTTACAATCGCGCTCTTAAGCTCTCTAGTCCTGGTAAATTAATTCACTGTTAAATAAATTAAATTATCATTAATTCATTGTGTAATTTTTAGTATGATTTATTTTATTTTGGATTAATTTGGTTTTTGTAGAACCAATATTTGAAATCCTCTATACAACGATATTAAGATTTTGATATATGTTTCAGCAGCCAGCTTGTTTATGAATATGGATTTACAGAAGCTTTAGTCATTGTTTCTAAAGTAGTTGGGGAAATGGGTTATTATTTATATTAAATTTAACATGGGCTTTATTCATCTTTTGAATAGGTTCTCCAGTTCTTGGTGTGGGTTTTACTGGTTCTCTAGCTAGCACGCATGCCAAACTTGGTGACCATAGGTATTGATTACTTTTTCCTTCAGATTGCGCTGTAATTTTCCATTGGTTTGGATTAATTAATATATTTAGAATAGTTAATTTGTTTCCAAGGCACAAAGGTGATGAGGGATAGACCTATGATAACTTGTGTTGACATCGGGAATAAGGATCTTAGTAGCACTAGAGCTATCTACACTATACATGTACCTGGTACCCTTAACTGAATAGCATGGAAAAAAAAGATCTATATGGCCAATCCCAATTTGATTATAATTAATTCAGTTGTGTATTTGATTATAATTAATTCAGTTGTGTTGAGTTTCATGTTTATTTACCTTTTTCCGGTTTCCATATGAGACAGAGCATGCTTCTCAATAAATTCCTTTGTTTCAGAACAAAATTGCTCGACAACATTTTAGCATCTGTTGTCTTATGCTTTATGCTAGTGATTAGGTTTAGAGAGGCTGCTCTTGTTATAGAATTGTAGTGAAGCTAACTTTTAAAGATGAGACTTGAGTTTCCAAAAATTCTCGTGGAGCTGTTTCCAAAGATCTAATTATGGAATTCTGTTAATATGCTGCATTTTGAGTTACTCTTGATGTTCCTAACTCCATTTTTTCATTGTTTTTTTTTAGATTTCACTTGTCGACAAGAACAACTGACCGACTTTGGGTATCCACAGTTACTTTGTCAAAGGTAATTAATGGAATTTTTTTTGTTCCTTCTTCTTTTTCTTTGAAATTCAAATTTTCATCTTGCAATATTTATAAATACTTGGTTACTAATTTCATCTAGGGTATGCGAACTCGGGAGCAAGAAGATACCATTTCAAGTCATCTCTTGCTCAAGGTATATAGAATTCATGTGGATTAGTTTCTTTTCATATTTGTGGTTAAAAGCATGCTATTTGCATTTTTCTGCCCATCATCTATATTGTTTATAAGAAGTTGCTAAAACTCCATAGATTTGTAGGTCAGCTGATATGATGACTATTTGCTGGTCATACAGTCCTTTCGCTATGTTTCCTTTTATGTCTGAAAAATAAATCAAGTTTAACTGTGTATAACAAATTTGTTTCTTGTGATCTTCTACTTTATGTCATTTCCTTTCTAGACTTCTATTATTTATTTATTATTTTTTTGCTCTCCTTTTGTTTTCAGGCCATTGCAAATGCATGCAAAGTCCAAGCAACATTTGTTTCTCATTTGACTGAAAATGATGTGTCTGATGAAAATGAGAAACAATTTACTGAAGATCAAGAATTAGAACAACTTATAAATGGGCAAATATGCTTCAAGTTTTATCCATTTTCCAGTGGTATGGTTTGTTCTTTGGTTGAATAACTCCCAGTTACACTAACTTTTGTTCATTACTTATTGTAAAATAACTGTTTTTTAGTGACACATACATTAAATGAAGAAAGAAAGATAATTCTTTCTGGTTCTTTTAATCCGTTGCATGAGGGTCACCTCAAGCTGTTGGAAGTTGCTAGTAGGTATATGAGTTTATTTTCTGACACTTGTGTGCAAGGATTGTTCATTTCTCAAGTCACTCCTCATTGATAACTCATGTGTATGCAGCATTTGTGGCAATGGGTATCCATGCTTTGAAATCTCAGCAGTCAATGCTGACAAACCTCCTCTGTCAGTATCGCAAATCAAAGATCGTGTCAGGCAATTCGAAAAAGTTGGTGAGGCTTATTATTTATATTATTTTATCCTTTTTGTAGATTACTGATTCTACGATATTTTGGACATTGCATATTTCTGGGTGGTTGATGCATTTTTTTCATATTACTGCATGGATGTGGAAGGATCATTATTTTTAGTTTAACAGTGTGGGGATGGGTAAAATTTTCAGGGAAACAGGAATAACCATGTTTTCAGTTATGATTTGTGGATAGGTGCATAGTTTTTGCATGGAGGTAACAGAATTAGGTGCAATTATGTGCTCGGAGAACAGTATTGAGTTCAAGTCTTAAAGAATGATGCAAAAAATTATTCATGCTTATTTGAACATATTAAAATTGTCATTGAAATGGCCATATGGCTTCTGACAAGAAGTAGTTCCCTCTGACCTAGGGTTACACAGCTGAACTAAAGGTTTCTTGAAGAATGTTTATGCATGTCAGAATGCTGTCAGTGTACTGCACCGCTTAAAACCTGCAAAGTGTATGGAAATGATATTTTCTTCATGTGAGCTTATATGTATTTTAATGAATTACATACTGTTCAAGACTGCAAAATTTTCTCAATTCCTTAGTGATGCAAAGTTTGTCTATAATTTATGTTAGTCATCCCTATTCTTTTCACTCTGATTTGTTGTCAAAATCAGTCAAACTCTTCCTGAACTATTAGAAGATTGTGTACTATTTTGCTTTGTTTTTTTTTGTTGTTTTAATGTTGAAATTCATTTAACAATTGACATATGGCTCTTGATAAACTAAATTGTCTAGGAAATGTTATTAACTACTTGTTGAATGACGGCTTAATGTGTTTCCCTTTGGATGGCAGGAAAGACGGTAATTATTTCCAATCAGCCTTTTTTTTATAAGAAGGCTGAGCTTTTCCCTGGCAGTGCTTTTGTAATTGGTGCAGACACGGCAGCAAGGCTGATTAATGTATGTCATCAAATTGCTCTAAATATAATGAGGATGTTTAACTTTATTTGTTGGATGCTGACCCTGTTTTTTAGGTAGTAATCTTTCTGGTTTTGATATAGCATTGTACAGACTCTATACAGGATTTTAGGTAAAAAGCAAATTTCTAGGATACTCGTATGCAACATTTTCTTTTGTTTTGCATGCATATTATCAAGTTTTATGATCAATATAATATAAGGGCAAGGATATATGATGAGTAAACTGCAAAGTTAATTGACCTTGGCACTTTCTTATGGATATGCACTACATTAACAGTTAAAGAAGATGGACTCTGGACTTTCATTATCAGAGTTGGGCTGAGTTATTTTTAGAGTCATTCAGTCAGTTGAAATTGTCTAGATTGGCACATTTAAGCTTCCTTTTCTGGAAGCCCATATTCCAATAAATAAGCATAAAGGAAGGTTAGGCATTACATGATATGGAAATAGACACTATTTCTTTAAAACTTCATTGAGATCCAAAAATTCCCGATAATGATTCATTGATGTTGACTCTGTATGTTGCTGCCATGAAGGGTAGAAGCGAACTTCAGGTCTTCAGTTCTTGCCTTGATGATGCCACTAATTGTTATTAGTTTGTTGAATCCCAGTGTTCCTAGATGGTAAGGGGGAAAGCTGCCAATCATACAAAGGACTGCTTGCTTTTTGATTGAGCTTCCTGCTTCTTCTGTTCCCTAAGTGGGAATGCCATAAATAATAAGGATGGGAAACATATGACTGTACTTTCTCCTAACATAGAAGTTACCATAGAGATGGTTTGGAACAAATTTTTATGCTTAATTCGACTGTCTTCATATATTTGACATCTTAGCATGGAAGCGTGGAGCAATGTGCTAGCTTATGTTTGCCATTTTTTTTTAGGCTTGAAAGTTATATTGAAACTTGTTTCTACTGCTTTTCCAGCCCCAGTACTATGATGGGGACTATGAGAAGATGCTAGAGATACTCATCAGATGCAAGAGAACAGGATGCACATTCCTTGTTGGTGGTCGAAATGTCGATGGTGTGTTCAAGGTATGCCCACTTACTGGAAGCTTGTGAGAGCATCTACTTGAATTTCATATACTTTATATTCATTGGAAATCTTGTCAACGTGAATTGCTTGGTCTTTCGTTAGGTTCTCGAAGATTTCAACATTCCGGAGGTGTTGAAAGACATGTTTATCTCAATACCAGCTGAACAGTTCCGGATGGATATTTCCTCCACTGAAATAAGAAAGAGTCTAGGGCTGTAAACCTGACATGCTACATTAACACTTGATATGATTCTTGTAGGCATAAATGTGCATCTCTGGAAAATCTCATTTCATATTTATGCATATATGCATCTCCTAAAGGGGAAAAAACATGAGTTAAAATCAAAATCTTAGTAGAAATCAAGGGAAAATCTAACACTGGTAAGTCCATTATCCTTGTAACTTGCTGTATCTTGCATAATTGACGGTGACAATTGTGATTGTTGAAATCTATGCTCTCACGATAAACATTTGAGTGAATCATTACTGTTATTTTTCTGTCTGGCAGCAATTTCAGTTGCCATGGAATTCGAAGGTCTGTGGCATCTTTTAGATATTTGAACAGATACTGCTGTGTATTTGTCTTTTAGAAAGTACTGCCAGAACAACAGAAAATGATAGCTACAATGATAGATAAGAGTGATTAGTGCAGCCCACCATAATAGTAAAATTTCACTGCTTAAGCCTTCTCCACTGCCGTTGACGACTCTTCCATCTCCACTTGTCGCCTCATTCCATTGCCTTGCCATATCCAATAACTCCTCTCTCTCTCTCTTTCTCTATCTTAATAGAAGCTAGTACTTTTATTTTTTGGTATTTAACAAATACTAATCAAATAATCGTTTGATTTGCATTGACTTTACTCAGATTATTAGTATTATTAATCATTAATTTTGAAAAATAATAACTCTGAATTTTCGAAAAATAACAACTGTTTAATATATTTAAATTCTTTAAATGATTTTTATTTTTATGATTGTATAAATTGTCAATTTTACAAAATTGAAAAGTTTATTGGTTTAATAATATAAAATTGAAAAAATATATTTAATACACAAAACCCAATAAATTTTAGGTTCTTAAAATAATTTTATTTTATAAAATTATTTTGATAAACAAAACAATAAATTTTAATGTGGTAAACTCGTATATATATAGATAATTTTTAATATTTTATAAAAGTGAGGTCAAATTTATAAAATACTAAAAATGTAAATAAAATTATTAATTTTTTTTATTAATTTAATGGGACCAATTACGCATATGGGTTTCGCCCTAGAATATAAATAATTCTTCCATTTCTAAGTAATACTTATCAAATTAGTGAAAAATTCATATGAATAAAAAATTCAATCTCGAAATCTCATACTCCTCACATATTTACTATACGTAATTAATAAATACAAGATTTGTATATACTAAATATATATATCAATTTAATAAAAAAAAATACATTGAGAAAAAAAAATATTAACTTTTTTTCATTAAAAAAAATAAAAAAGTCACATTAATTAAAATATTATATTATTTATTAAATAAGTGTAAGAACTAAATTTTTATACCCAATATAGACAAATATTTTTCAATTAATAAATATTGATTTATCTTCAAATATTAAAATTTTTAACTTTCGAATATAATCGTTAATTTTATATTAAAAAGCATATTAAATTATTTTAATTAAAAAATTATATTTTGTATATATATATATTTTTTGAGAGATGTATTTTGTATATTTTGTTTTATACAATTTGTAACCATGGAATATTGTTTTGGTTAATTTACTATAGAAGCCTATATGTAGATACCTTTTTTTCTGGATAGGTATCTATCAAACCAATATTATATTTATGCTTAATAAAATTTTATTTTTATATCTTTATTCTATATGTATATAAATATAATAATTTTTAAGTGTATAGTTATATTTCTTCATAGTTATTTTTAAAATAAATAAGTTTTTCCATAAATTTTCATTCCATCTAATTGAATATCCTTTTGTTAGATTAATTAAGGTGATCTTCCTATTAGTTAATTTAAAAAATCAAACAAAATAATAAAATTATCTATTAATTTTTTATTATTGTGATAAATGATGTATATTAAATATAATTTTTTAATGAGTATTTTAAGGGTATTGATATTAAATAAATAAATTAAATAATTAAAAAATATGAGCTTTGATTTATCATTTATAAATGAAAGTAATTAAAATAAAATATATTTTTTTTCATTCAATTTATTTTTATATTAAATTATTTATTTGAAATAATTATTTATAATTATATTTTATTTTAAATAACAATTTTAAGTATACTAGTTAAAAAAATAACATTAAATAATCTCCGGAAAATATGTGTACGTACACCCAACCAAAGTTGAAACCGTACATAATACATGGTATTTAATGATGACAAGTAGGCCAAATAGCAATTTTGCAGTAGTACAGACAAGCTTTGCATTTATTTTTCAGAGCACAGACATTTATGCTCTACCACCTCGTACGTATTTATTTGTTTTTTTACTGTCTTCGGTTTCCAAGACTTTTGAATTTTATTTTCTTAAAAAATTCCATTTTTTTATTTTTTTATAGAATAATGTTATAATAAAAGAAATTACATAATTAATTCATATAATTTTTATTTTTAAAAATTAAAAAAGACAATTATAATAAAAAACAATACCTTAACATTTTTGTTTTGAGAAAAGAATCTTACGCAATGTTTGGTTACATTTTATTAAGAAATTTATTTTATTTATAAATAAATTTTAAATAAAATTTATTTACAAATAAATTCTCATATTTAATATATTAAATAATAAATATAAAATTTATTTCAAATGAATTGAATATTATATTTAGTATAATTTTAAAATTCATTTTAATATTTTACTTGCTCAAAAATATCCTTATAATTATATTATTAATTTACTTATTTTTTTTCAAAAATTTTATATTATATTAATAAAAATATAATTATTTAAAAATCAATTTAATATTTATTAATAATATTTTTTTATATACACTATTTTTTAAAAAAATAAAATATTAAATGATTAAATTTATTAAGGGTTTTGTACTTGTGAAAAAATTAAAGAAAAAGTAATTATAAAGTATAAAGTATAAAAAATATAATAAAAACTAAAAAATTATAAGGTATAAATCAAAATATATAAATAAATAAACAAAAATAAAAAAGGAAGAAAAAATAAAATATGAAGGGAGTCGGGATAAAAAATTAGCAGAAATATTTTTTAAAAAATATGGAGTTAAACAAATACTCCATCTTATAGGCATGACTCACTCCTAATAAAAAATTGATAAAAAATAAATAGCGTTAAGCAAATAAAAGTGTTAAATTCATAATCGATTGATTTTTGTCCATCAAAATCTAAAAAGTAAAATATTAAAATTAATATGAGTATTTTAATTTTCTAAAATTTATTAGTTTAAAATTATCAAATTCATTTGAAAATATTAATTATTTTAATAAGATTTAGTTTAATTATTTTCAATTCTACATATTTTATTATTTTGAATTTCAAATGAATTTAAATTTAAAATAAAAAAAATTATAAATTTAAAAGTAAATTTCATAAAATTTTATAAAATTCATTTATATCATGAAAGTAATATTGTTGGTACAAGTACCTCAAATTGAAAAATGTTAAAATATATAAAAGATTTGTTGGATTTAATATAAAATAATAAATTAATTTTATTTTTGTTATAAATTTTGGAAAAACCACAACAAAAGTTAGTTTCAGGAATTAAAGAGCCCAACGAAACTCCATACTTTAAATTTGTTATTCACAAAGTCTCGTATCTTAGCCAATTAAAATCCTAACATTTCAAATCTCATATCTTAATCAATTAGGATCCTAACATTTTTCCTCAGATGAACACATTCTACACTTATCTGTGGTTGAACATCCAACGTCTTGGAGGCATTTCTCTTATTTTTATTGACATTGGCTTAAACTCAGATTATTTTTTCTCGATATTATCTAATTTTCATCTAGTCTGTAAGATCCCCTTTCTGATTTGTGGATTGTTCGCGCATGTGGGTTGATTTTGATATCAATTGTTATGAATCTTGAGAGAATCACACTATAAAAGCTAACTCAAGGAATTTGAGACTAAAATTTATATAAACCCATATTAAAATTTCATACTTTTAATATGAGATTTATCAAATCTCATACCTTAACCAACTAGGATTTTAATAATTTTGTATGAATGAATTTCAATATTTACTCATATATAAATCCACGTATGTATGTATTCGTAAATTTTATTATGATATTAGAGATTTATGTTGCCCATAAATTTTAATATTTATTTTTAATTTCATCAAATTTAAAATAAATATTTTTATATTGATATTAATTTATTAAAAATAAGATGAAAATAATAATCTATTGAATCTAAAATAATAATAGGATGAAATTGGTCGCTTACCATCATTAATAACTGTAAATTAATTATAAAATAAAAATATAAAAAATGAAAATAAAAATGATGAAATACAATCTCAATATTTATTTGAAAGAAAAAAAGTGACTAAGGTTATTCCCTAATCAAGGATAGATCTAGAAATTTTAGGAAGGGAATACAATTCTATATTAATAAGATTTAATATCGTTATTTATATAGTAAATATAAATTAAATTAAAAATTAACGCATAAAATAATAAAAGGAGAAACATAATTATATTGTCTGATAAATAATTTTTCAAAATTTATTAATTTTTCTTTTTATTTATTAAATACTAATCTGAAAACTTTTATCAATCTAACTGTGAATTTTATGATATAATTTTTAATACAATTGACTTGAAAATTAGAACTAAAACTTTAACCTTATACAAACAAATAATTTTCATTAGAATTTTATTGTTATTTTGGTAAAATTTAAAACTTGCAATTAAATCATTAAATTAATATTAATATTATAATTTAGTAAAATTATAAATTTAAACTGTAAGATTTATTTCATGTAAATTATTATAGTAAAAAAAATTTAAATTTGATTATGATTGAATGAAAAATTTAAGTATAAATGAATGATTCAGTATTTTTATAGAATTTTAAAAGTAAAATAGACGAAATAATCAATTATATTGAAAAAAATAAAAGTATATAAATTAATTAATAAATTTTTTAAAAAATAAGGAATATAATATTAATTGTGTGAATTTTATGAACTAAAATGTAATTTATTAAAAATTTATAAAAAAAATAAAAATTTAAGGGAAGGCACGTGACCCTATAAAAAAATAAAAAAATAAAAATCCTTTTTGATTTAATGAGAATATCTGTCCAATTTCGTTATTTATTTAAGAACGAAAGATATATGATTTGTTTGATAATGAGAGACATGGGAAAGGTTATCCCAATATTCTGAATTCTGCAAACTCGAATTCTCGAGTTATAAGTAAAAAACAAATATAGCCACCATGCCTTTTGATATGGTGGGCACGTGCTTTGAGTCACATCAAGGAGAGACTCTGCTCCAGTTCCTCCTCCCAAAAATCTGGTTAATTTTAGTTAATTAGTGCCCAAGTCTCATAGTGATAAGGTGGGGAATTGGCCACCCTTTTTTTTTTTTAATATTAAACATATTATTTAATTAAAATTACATTTTTAACTTGCGTCTAGATTGTTTTTTTTTTTCGTTCCTTGATAATCATGAATTGCTTGCGTCTTAAAATTATTAAGGCTTAAAAAAAACATAATTTTTTTTTTATTATATCATTAATTTTGATTTTTATATGTTAAATTATCAAATTATTTAAAATGATACTATATTATCACACAATAAACTATCTTTTTATTTATTTATTTAATATTTAAAGTTAATATTAATATGATAATAATAATAATATAAATATAAATATAAATTTATTATCAAATCATATATATATTTATCAATGAATCATACTTGACTATGGATAAATATGTAATTACACAAATCATTAACAAGTAATATTATAGTGAATAAAATAGTGATCTCATGAGAAAATGTTACCAAGTACAAAAATTAGAATTTTACTTATTATTTTGAGAATCGAATATCAAAAGAATACTAAAATTAAATTAAACTAACATTTGAATATGAAAATTAATTAAATTTAATTTAAAACAATGATAATGAAAGCTTATTAGATTTCATCAATTAACTACCTATCAATTATCTCTAATTGAATTTGTTGAATTTAATTTTATTATAATTAATTCATGATCTCCCTTGCATGGTCATACACTTTTTCTTCTCTCTTTGACATCAAAATAAATTCAAGCAAATTAAATAAATGTTGCACGGCCGTGTACCATCTATCTTGGCCGTGCAACCTTCAAGAGCCAATTTCACAATTTTTCGGTTTGTTTATGCTTCCAACATCCTTGCATAATTTTCAAACTTTTGAATTATTTGAAATTGCATAAAAACCTTCCAAAGAACCTAAAAAATCGAAACAAACTATAAATATAAAAGGTTAACAAAAGCAAAGAATAACAAAACATTAGATTGATTAATCTTAATAATTGTTGTTAATATTAGTAACATATTTCACACTTATCAATTATATTATATTAAAATAAATAAAATTATAGACTAGCACACTTTAATATAGCCTATCAAAAAATATATATACTTGATATCTTATCCTTAAAAAGAGAGAGAGAGAGTGACTACAGACTTATGATAAAAAAAAAAAAAAGGGATAAACTATAGACCTATATACCCCCTCTTTCTTCCTCTCTAAGTTCCGACCTCTAGAGGACAATAGTATTTTCGCTGTAATAATAAAGACAGAGAAGCTTAACGATAGAAAGTAAAAAAAATAAAAAACAAAACTCATCTCCTCTCCTCCTTTTCTCATCCTCTTCATATGAATAATTGAATTATGATATATGGTATATAAACTCCTCTCCTCCTCTCATCTTCTTCATATATATTGTCATTCCATTATGGTAATATTTTTAGAGGGGAGTGAATAGAAATATTAAGGATTTATGCACCAATTAAATTTAATTGCAATTACAATCAATATAAATTATAGCAAAGCAATAAATAAAGATAGATATGAAGACAGTTTAGCCAATTTATAGTGGTTCAAAATAAAACCCTTTTACTATGTCACTTTTCTCAATATCAATTTGATATTGAGATTCCACTAAACGGGTTCATAACACAACAATTACAATAGTTCAATGAGATTTCACCCTTCTTTATAATTGGTTTCGCCACCAATCAAGTCCTTATCCTTAAAGACTTTACAAGATGTTTGGATTCAATATCAAGACTTTACTATAGCTTTACAATGATTATAAATAGAAGCACAAAATTTTCTTAACTAGGAAAAACTAGAATGAACACTAAAAATATGAAATATGAGTTTAAAGTGTTCAAAGTTACAAAGAATTAAGAGATGAAAGCAAATTTAATGAAATAGTAGTTCTTTGGCCTTGCAAAAGTTATTTCATTCTCAAAATATCTTCTATTTATATTTTTCAATACCTTGTAATAAATTATGAACGTTTGGATTTCATTAAATGCAAATCAGACTTTGATCAAAGTTACCAATGATTATAAATTAAAACTGATCTGTCTGATATGACAGTCCAACCATTATTAATAGACATTAAGGAGTTGTAACGGTCGTTCCATGATAAGTATAATGGGCATGAATAGTTATAACGCTTGTTAGTTTTGCTTTATATATCTCTTTAAATTCTTCAACAAAATAGCCCTCGTTTCGCCCAAGTTCTGATAAGCTTTCTGTAACTGTTATTACTGCACTGTAATGAGCGTTCTATCTTAGTAACTGAAGTTATATCATGTAATAGGTGTTAAAAAGGCTTCTTAGTCTTTTTGGCTAGTTTTTCCAATAAAGCATAACAGTCATTAAGTTGATGTAATAGTCGTTACTGTTATGTTGAGAGCTTATATATTCATAGGAATGCTAATTTCAAAAGTTAGCTATTAAGGTTAGAGAATTCAATTATATTATCACAGTCTAGTTTTAGACTATGACGGTCCTAGGGTACGGGAAATGCCAAGGCAACCAGTACATCGAAGAACCCATTCTTTGACTTTAACTTCACTTTTACATACTATTAATATCATTAACAAATATTCTATAACCATATGATACATTTTAGGTAGTAATTTTTTTTTTAAAACATCATAAGATCCCTTACAGAAAAATTGACAAAGTTTCCTCTATAACTCTGACTTAATCATTCTGTAATAATCAAAGATTTACACTCCCAGTAAACATTCATCCCCTTATAGCCTCCATTAATCAACACAACTTAATAAGTATTTTAGTAATTACATTCACATCTCATATCATATATATACATCATTAATATTCTCATATCATATTTGGTTAACACTTTGATTATATTAAAAACATTAAACTCCTTATCAAATCAAGTCCTATATACATTATACCAAGGAGCTTCTATACACTGGAGTAACCACAATACATACATCTGAAATCCAAGGCTGAAGATAACGTAGCCAATGGATGTCTGCCTCACCGTGGTCTGTTCGGACTTTTCGCAAGTGCACGAATCGCTTTATCAAGTAATAGAATGAGTAGAGTATCGTCCCACAGAGAGGCGTTGTCAATTACTGAAATTTATATTATCTTTATTAATTGGAAAGAAATTAATTTGGTTTGAATGAATTATTAAAAGCAAAATTTAATTAAATAAGAAATCTCAACTTGGGAATTCAAGTTATTAAAGGAAAACGATATAGAATTTAGATTCCGTTAATTGAATTTAACCGGTTGATTGACTCATTAATGATTTCAAAAACTAAAGTGTTTGATGGATTGATTAATCTAAATTATGAATTAATCTCTCTCGAGCAAAAATCCAAAAATTAACATTAATGCAAGTGTCTACTCTCATGATCACTGAATCAATGTTAATTCATTAAGATCCTTAGCAATTTTATAAAATCCACTAAAGTGTACCCTAATCTCTTAGTGATACATGCCTTAACTTATTAATTTCATGAATAAATAACTATCGCAGCTCTCGCTTGTAAATAGCTACCTTAGATAGTGATTATAATGGCCAATTATAAAACACTTATAAATCAAAATTAACAAATCAAACTATATATTAAGAACAATTAAAATCATAAATCATTGTCATCAAC
>CANXYC011095833.1:0-65021 GCA_948193065.1 Aleurites moluccanus | reverse complement strand
TCTTTTAATGGTTACCCCAAATTGGTTTTTTATCATAGAACAAAAATTTGGAAATATGGTACTCACATCTGATTTATGTTTGAGTAGAAAAATCCATGTAACACGGGTGCAATCATCAATAAAAGAAACAAACCATCTAGCTCTAGACACATTAGACATAGTAGTCGGACCCCAAATATCACTGTGTATAAGATAGAAAGGATTATAACTTTTATTATTGCTTTTTGAAAAAGAGACGCGTTTGTGTTTAGCAAGTTCACACACGTCACAATTAAAATTCTTAACATCTAAGTTTGTAAATAAAAGAGGAAATATGGTCTTAACAATCTGAAATGATGGGTGTTCTAGTCGACGATGGTAAAGGAAAAATTTCTCTTTATTGGATAAAATGGATTCTGAAACAAAGGAAAATCTGTTTGTGGTGATGTTTGACCGACTTGGTGCTTCAAGATAGTAGAGGCCACTTTGTTCTCTAGTATGTCCAATCATCCTCTCCGAATCCTTGTCCTGAAATACACAATAATTATTGTGAAATTTCACATTACAAGATAAATTTTTAGTGAATTTTTGAACTGAAACAAGATTGGTAGACAATTTAGAAACATGAAGAACATTTTTTAATGTTATGTATGGGTTTACTTTAATATCACCTAGACCTGCAACAGTAGCTAGGGATCCATCGGCTAAGGCTATTTTTCTATTGGTTGGACATGGTGTATAGGTTGAGAAATATTTAGATGAGTGAGTCATGTGGTCAGTTGCGCCCGAATCCATGACCCATGAGTTGACGAAGGTAATATCTGAGGTATTTAATCCAAAGGAAATTAGAAACTTACCTGAATATGCTAGAGAAGCTCTGCCTGAAGGCTTTTCAAGGCTGTTGATAAGGGATCTCAACCTCTCTATCTCCTTATGATTGAGACTACTCGACTGCTGTGGTGTTGCTTCTCCTTGAGATGCTATTGCCACATGAACTTGTTCACTTCCTTTGGGCTGATCATTTCTTTGGTTCCACTCACGACTTGGAGGCTTTTCATGGAGCTTCCAACACTTGTCACGAGTATGGCGAGGCTTCTTACAGTAGGTGCACCGTAGTCCTTCTCAGCTTTGTTTAATTTTTTCAATTGGAAGAGCTACTTCTTTTCCTGGTTTTGTAGTGCCACCATAGCGGAGTCATCTGTGCTTTGTGGTTCAAGCATTAGGCCTCTTCTGCTTTCTTCACTTCGAATTAGTGTTACCACTTCATTGAAACAAGGTACTTCTTGTTTTCCAAGAATTTGAATTCTCACTTGATCAAACTCTGGATTAAGTCCAACAAGAAAATTATAAACACGGTCCTGCTTAATATAATTCTTCAACACAACTGCATCTTCTGAACATTTAGTTTGTATCACCCTATAATGATTAAGTTCTTGCCATAAGGACTTCAATTGATTGGCATACTCAGTGACATTTTTACTTTCCTGTTTTGCAGCCATTGTTTTCACTTTAACTTCATAAACTTGAGCTGCATCTTTCGCCTTTGAAGCCTTTGAATAAGTCTGTTTAATAGCATCCCAAATCTCCTTTGCAGTTGCCAAAAACATGAAAGTATCACTTATTTCAGGAATCATCGAATTCGACAACCAAGTCATTATCATTGAATTTTCTTGCTCCCAAGTTTCAAGGCGAGGATCGTCTGATTTAGGAGCTGCACTTGTGAAATGACTTATTTTTCCTTTCCCTTTGAGAATTGTGCGAACAAGTTGAGACCATTTGGGATAGTTTTTCCCATCCAATCTATAGGTTGCTTGAATGCTCGGCAAATCTCCAGGTTGTTGGTTTCGGTTTAACTGTTCAGACGTAGTCAAGAAAGTGGTTTTTCCGGTTTTTGACATTTTGCTTAAGGGAAACAAAGGTTTAAGATAAAAGGAAAAAATGATAGGTTTTGGCAATGAAGGCCAAACTAGAGAACGGAAAAATTCCAGAAACAAAGTTGACAACAAATATTGAAATTCGGTAATGAAGGCCGTGAGATAATTCATCAAACAAAAAATGATGGCAATGAAGGCTCTGATACCATATGAATAATTGAAAGAGAATTGTATTCTTCTTATTTTATTACCAAACAACAATGCCGGTTTTATATACATTAACCTAGCAAAAATAGGAAACCTAATCAAATCCCATAATTTATGGTAATCTAATCTAATATAATCCCATAATTAATGGGTTCTACAACAAAATAGGACAACTAATAATATACAAAATTATCTCCTAAATAGAATTTTCTCTACACATGTGATACTAGGACTTCCTATGCTTGAACATGTATATAATGCATGCCCATAGCGATAGTCCATACTGTAAGCAATTTCAAGTTACTGTAAGCATTATCATACTATCTTATGATAAACAAATTTCACTCTTTTATTTTTGTTTTTTTGTTATGTTTTGAATCATTGCTTACTTTTGACTATCAAAGAAAAACTTGTAATGTTATATAAAGATAGACATTTGATACAAAAATCAAAAAAGAAAAAAAAAATAAAGAAGAAAAACATCTCATAGATGTGTTTTTTAATTTTATTTCTATAATTTTATTAACTTGTGTTTTTTTTTTTTTTAATTGGAAGATATAGGTAGGTTAAGTTAAAGAATGAAATCAGAAAATTAATTATAGGTAGGCCGAGAATAAAAAATTTTCATGTAGATGCAAAATTTTCAAGAAATTAATCCTGAGTAGGTGAAAAATATGTAAAAAAGTTAAATTTAGGTGGACAAGGTGAAAATTTTTCTATAAGCAAATGAATTTTTTTTTTTTTCCTAGAGCAGCCAAGCCCACGTGAATCCGATCATTACTCCAGGCCCTTATTAAGTTGGCTAAATATAAATAATAAAAAAAACAATTATCTTCTTTAAATCAACCATGGCAACTTTTTATCTATCCACTTGCAAGAAACTATTTTCCCCATATATATATATATATAAAGAATCTATTCTTATGGACTTAGAAATGACTAAAAGAAGTAAGAACTGAAAACATACAAGAAAGGATTTATCCCAATCTCTCCATTGGTCAATGCCCAAAATGAATAACATGAAAGCAATTTAGATTGTCATGCAAGTCCAATCTTACTTTGACAAGAAAAATCAAAGCAACATTTGTTACTTCTTTGTATTTTACTATTCGGTTTAAATATAAGCAGAGTAACTATAAATTTGAGTTGATTTGGGTTTTTATGGTTGAACCAAAACTCTAACTGAAATTTAGTTTGGAAATCCTCTCAACCCAAAACCAAACCATTAAAATGGACTCAGTTGTTATTATTATTCTTTTTTTCTTTTCAATTTGATCAAGTTAGCAGTTTATATGTATACAGGATCTAATTCTACTTTGGCTGCACCTTTAGCAAAGGAAATAATTAATTTTTAACTAATTTTAGCAGGGTGAAAAATTAAGTCAATTTAATGATTGATCTGAAAAATCTAAAATAATTATATACGCCCTTCTTTCCTTAAAGTAGGTTTAATGTGCTTACAAGTGAAAGATTAGCCAAATAATACAAAAGCATCACAATTAATTTTGTTAGCAGACTGTTGGTTAATCATTTTTCCATAATGGGTAGATAGATCTTTACTGTACTAAGTTAAGACAGTTCGCATGAAAACAAAAATATAACTAAAGCAAACTGATAGAATGATTAATGAAGTTAATAGGATTAATCATATATGATAGCAAATTAGCAATGCCTTTCTCTTATATCGTTGCCCCATACCTGCCTATTATAAAAAAGTTAAAAATAAAATTATTAACTTAGAAGTCTAAAATACAAACTGTTGGAATGTGCATAGAATTTTTGTAAGGTAAGAAATTATTATTTTGCCTTCATGTCAATAGATTCCAGATTGAGTCTACTCGAATAAGTTTTTTTAACAATATGAATTGTCTAGTTTTGGAACTAGTATTTACAAAACCTGGATTTTAATACCTGCCTAGTTTTGGACTTCTGGTTAATAATGACATGAAATTCCAGTGTGTTCAATGACTAAGAAACTACCTAATCTTTGCAGTGAGGTAAATTAAAGATGCTATTGAGACTGCTTATATAATGAAGAGTTTTCGACAAGTGGGGTATTGTTGAACCACTGTGAGAGTTCTATTAACTTCAAACTAATCTACTTGCAACTGACAATATAGAGCCTCAAATCCTATACAAAGAATTTAGACATTATCAAAATCTATTACTAATAGGTAACCCAAAAAGAAAAAATATGGTACCAATAATTATCCACAATCTTATTCAGCCTTAACGGGACTCTTCTTAAATAGACAAAGGTGAGAGTTTCAAAGATATTTTTGAGAGATTTTGAGCATGAGCATGCCGAGGGTTTTAATTTGAGTGAGCTCCACTAAATATGGGTCCATTTTAGAGGAAAGGTTTAGTTTTGAGATAAGAGTAGCTGGCATTAACAGTACCTGACTTTCTATGTACAAGGGTATCACCAGCAGAAACTAAGGCAATGTTTGTTCATAAATGGGTCTGGAAGGACAGAAGTGTAATAACACTAAAATTCAACTAGTTACATTCGGTTACATCTGATTTGAAAGGTTCACCCTTATAGCTTACGACAGCAATTAATATCACTAATCTACAAGCATGTGAATCAAAGTTATGCATATGGGTATTATCGGCGTTTTTTTTTGGACCATAACTAGAACGCTCAACAAAAATAGCACATAAGACAGCTAAATATTAACCTATTACCTTGCTGATGCCAGCATAATAAAGTCAAAGTTTCACAAGTCCAATGGCAGAGCATACTTGTCCCCACCTTTAGACCAGAGTCTGGTGTCCCTTTTCAACTGCATAGTCCTATAAAGCCATAGGAGGGAGAGCTCAAATGGTCCAGCTGTGGGATTTGGCCATCAGTTGTCAAAATTTAGATAATGAATCAAAGCCTGTCAAGCCAAAGCATAACTTGATCAAACAAGGAAGTAGATTTAAAAATTAATGGTTGTAACCACTATAGCATGCAGTCACATGTAATAACATATTGATAAAGACATCCTACAACCAGAATACTGTAGCTTGGTCCATTTATATTATCTATCAACTAGAAAAGAAATGGCAAAACAGAATCTAGTTATAGTGGAATTGAATTGTGGGTGATATAGTTTATTACGCAAGTCCAGTGGTTGAAAGTTGAAACATTTAATGCCACTTGCTCTAGTTTCTAGACCAAAAGTCTATACAACATTTTCTTGGTTGCCATCTATTTCTTCGCTTTCAGAAACTAACCCAAGCATCGCCTTTCGGTGTATGAAACACTCACTAAAGTAGTTAGAACTATAAATGCACAACTCCTTCACAGCTAGAGGCTTATATGTGATCGAGAGCATTTTTTTTTTAAACAATAATTTAATTACATTAAAATGGGCTGAGCCCACAAGTATACAAAGAGTTATAAGCTCAAATATAGCAGAACACGTTTGCTGAAACAAAGTATGATCTGGCTCCTTCAAAATAATTGTACACAGTAAATGTACATGAACACCACAAATGCTGCCAGGGTGATAAATCCAACAAGCACCGAAATGAAGAGCCAAACTGTTGCTGTACTTCGACAAATCAATGCATCTAAGATATAGGGAAACTAATCAAGAAAACATGCAATAATGCTGATAACAACCAAACAGAGGGTGAGGTGAAACTCCCTAGACCACTGACATCTCCTCCATCAGCAAACAACAAAAGAGATCAAATACCAACAGCTCTATTCCTGAAATCCAGTTGGTGATGCCATGGACACCAAGGCAAATCCTTTGCATCAAAATTTCATACAAAGATTTCAAAGGATAAGTTCATATCAGTCAGACAAGATTGCCTTTGAGTAGCACTCACTAGTGGGTAAGAAATACAAGCAAAGACAAAAGGCAAGCGTAGCTCCGGTCTCCAAAAGACACTCTCTCTACGTCGTAAGAAAAGGAGCAACAGTGCAAGTCACAATAACTTTGGAGAGAACTCATGACAGGTAAAACAAAAGAAAGATGAAAATCACCCAAAAAAAAACAGGGAAAAAAACCCTAAGGAAACAGGGAGGAAAGGAGGGTCTGGCACCAACAGAAGAGAAATAGGCACATTAAATAAGAGCCTAAAGATTCAGAGGTAGAGATAGAGAAGATTTCATGCAAGAGAATTGTTCAAAGATTGACTTGCAAAAAAAGGAGCGACTGTATGGAACATTGTAACAACTATTAGCTTGAAAGTCAATAGTTTTATGTAGAGACGTGTATTTGCTGGCAAGTGAAACGCAAAGAACTTCAGTTGAAGAGAGTCAGCTTCTGCACTCAAAATTCACTTGGGAGAATGAAATCTCCTAGATCCATATGAACAGAAAACAAGCCCATCTCGTTGACTCTAAATCCTGAACAGAGAGAAAAATGTCAAAAAAATTAAAAAAAAAAAAAATCTACCTGATAACTTTACACAGAAAAAGGGAGGGGGAAAAGGGTCGAACTGCAATGGAATACAGATATGAAAGTCAAAGAATCAAACAGAGAAAAAATGAGGGAAAGAAACCCAAAGGTGCCCCAACATGAATTAACAGAGACATAAGAATAAAAACATGAATGAAGAAATTTACACTCTTTTCCAATTGCTGATCTTTGTTGCTCTCTTCTTGTGTAGGACGAGGAAAAAATACAATTCATATTTGAAACAGGTTTACCGTATGCGTGGCAGAATTTCATAAGCTAGCAGATCAAACTCAGAAATTCAACAATGAACATGCTAGACATTTGTTTTCTGGGCAGTACGTATTTAGTCATCAAGTAAGACTATTCAAAAAACCCATTGCCACTAATTGTTTTCGCGTCTATTACATACAATGCCTCTTATGCCTTTCTAAACAAAAAGAAATCATTTTCACTATAACCAGTGAACAATGATCCAAAGCATGCAGTTTCTGGATCAGTAAACATATCTGCTCTGCAGCTGCGAGCAAAAAAGTAGTAGCAGTAAAAGGACAGAAGAAAATGTATCTGCATAAAAAGTTGTAAGCATCTAACTAACAGAACCAGCATACTGATAGAATTCACCAACTAAAATAACAGGATGGAGCTTATGAAGCTCCATCAACGAGAATATCAATTAAGAAAAGAGAAATCAAGCTACAAAAGATAAAGCTTACGACCTCAAGATGTATCACTCTCCTTGTATGCACTGCCAACCTCTCCAACTTCTATCATACTATCGTCCACAAGTAAAGCACCCTCTAGATCATCCATTGTCTCCTCATGCTCAAATTGCATGCAAATGCTTTCATTCTCAGAATCATTGTTGATCAAATTAGCATACTCCAAATCGGATAAATCACTGAAAGTTTCGATCTTCTTCTTCTTTCCTCTGTAACCAACAAGGCTCAAGAGTTTTTCCTTCCAAATGATCAAAGGGCCTTTGTCAATCAGCTCTTGGCCTTCGTAAGCCTCAGTCAAGAACACACTAAACCTTTTCCCCCTCTCAGACACATAGAAAATCCCAAAATGCTTTAAAAGAAGTCTCATCAATTTTTGTGGCATCACAAGTTCCCGTCGGAAGTGGGTAAGGTGATCAGTAACCAATCTCTTCTCAATAGTAAAACTAAGCAATTCATGCATTATGGCAACAGCCCTCTTATCAAATTCTAGTGATCCAGCAGCAAGACCCCTAGCATCTGCATATGGTGACAAATAAGACATTTTCTGGAAGTGCTCAATTTTCCCTCCATATCTGTATATCTTCTTACAATTAGGAGGAAACTTCAAAGGAAATGACAAGGAAAGCAATCCTGGTTCATGCCCACTTGCTTCAGTTACACCAAGAACCTTCTTTTCTAACTCTGTGATAGCCCAATCAGAATTCCAAGATACAAGTTCCAAATAATCCACTTCATTCCTGGATTTAACGATCCTAAATAGTTTAGGATACATATGCACCCATTTAGTCCTAAAATCCATAGGCAAACCAAAATCTCTCCTAAAATGTGCAATCTTTTCCACCGGAAGTCTTTTATCAACTGCGATCATCAGACACCTAGTAACATACTCTGCAGCTTTATCAAAATTCTCCTCAATCAACCTTTCCTGTTCTTCCAATAAATCCTCGGCCTCTTTCGTCATCCCACACCATAATACTCCCCTTCGATCTTTATATAATTCAAAAAGCTTCGGAGATTTCTGAAGAAAATCTGATATTTTATGGGGTTTAGGTAGATTAAGTCGGGTCCTATATTGTTCAAGATTCCTTACACGTATCACCATTTCCGACTCAAGCTTCAAAACTTCCATAACAGCAAGCACTTTCGAAGCTATTTTCCACTTCTCTATCACAACCTCAAGATCGTGCACTCTCTTTTTGCTACTTCTGTCTTGAACACGCTTACTCGTAGTCATGAATCTGCTCTGTAACCAACCCAACAAAGATTCTCTATGCCACTTTCTTCTCATAGGCAAATAAACAAACAAGTTAGCCTCATTCAATTTATTCATCAAAAAACTAGTTTTAACGATTTGGGCGGCCATTCTATAAAGTTATACAAATCAGATACTACATATAATACTACATCAGCCGATATGGGTGGTTGGTTCAATAGTTTTCAGCCGCTAGCGAATTGGGAGTGGTTTGGCTGCCGGGAAAACAATTGAAAAGAGCAGAGAAGGCGGACTGAAATTTGTTTAGCAAAAGGTCGAAACGACGTTGTTTAGCGAAAATAGAATTTCCCAAAAAATTCAGAGTCTGTCGTTCACCTACCTCATGTGAAACTGATAGTCGTTTGAAGACTAGGTTGTGTGGTCCGATACCCATTCTGAATATGCAGAACTGAATAAATGATGGGCTCAGCTCATTGGGCCATAAGACACATACAAGGACGACGTTTAGCTCATCGGCAATGGCAGTATTGGCCATCCCACTACAACCATGAAAAAAAAGAGATACAGGTGTTGGTATATTTGAGGAAAAGATATTATTGGACGATCTAATTGTAAAATATATAATTATTAAAAAAAATTTAATTTATTTTAATTTTTTAATTTATTTTTTAATTATTTTTATTTTTTATTTTCTTAATTCATTCATATTTTATATTTTTTAATTAATTTTTATATTTTGTATATATTTTTAATAAAGTTATTATTATCAAGTTAAGCTAAAATATAATTGAATTAAGAAATAAAATAATTAAATTAAAACATGTAAAAAAAAATTTATGGTATTTATTATGAAATAAGATATTTATTGTGAAACGGAGGGTATATGTGTTAGTATGTTGAATGAAAGGGGGAAACTTGATTTAACTAAGCTGAGTCCCTGCTTATGTGCTTTCTTAAGGCACATACCATCAAGCAAAAAGGATTGATGGTTTTTATTTGTACTTAATTATATAATTGTATAACTAATTAGACTTCCACATGCATAACATTAAAATATATTAAATTTTGTAATCATTAAAATTATTGTAAATAATTAAATAATATTATAAATTTTTTTGAGACATGATAAATTTTAAAAATATATAAATAAGTTTATAAATAAAAAATAAAATATGAGAAAAAAATAAAATAAAAAAGCTAAAATGGAAAATTCACTATTATTATGAATAATGAACCTCATTCCCTCTATATATATAAGAAAAGAAAAAAAAAAAAAAAAAGGCAAAGTAGGAAATTCATTATTCATCACAAAGTTAAAGAGATATGAAATGGAAAAATTAAAAATTTAAGATGGTATTTTTTTTATTATTATTCAGTTTTGAAATTTATTAAAATTAATGAAATTATTCTTATATTTTGAAAAATCATTATTTAATCTTTATCTTCTTATTCCATTGTAAAAATGAGCCATTTCATCTAATTTTTATAAATTTTATTAAAAAATTAAAAAGAAAAAGAAAATAATTTATAATACTTAAAATATCCTTTTATTTTATTTTATTTTATTTTATGAGCATTATTCTAAAATAAAATCAATAACTCATTTATCTCACTCACTTTACATATAAATCCATAATTATATTGGGTTTAAAAAATTCTTATTAAATAATCAGAAATTTAAAAATTAATTATTATTTAATCTCTAAAATTTATTGAAATTAATAAAGTGATTTATACTTTGATGTGAATGATTTAGGAAATTTAATGGCAAATAAAAGACATTTTAGTTATTTTATAAATATTTAATTGTAAAAATAGACGAAATAACTAATTAACTTACGAAATTAAAAGATAGAGATTAAATAATAAATTTTTCAAAATACAAAAATTATTTTATTAATTTCGATAAATCTCATTACTAAATTATAATTATTATTTTTCTTCATTACATATGGACCTAATTTCAAGAGTAAAAAATCCATTCATTGTGGATACGAAGATTCATGGGTAGAAATTCATTAAGGCTCCGTTTGGTGAGAAGAATTGGAATTTGAATTGAAAAATTGTTGAAATTATAATTCTAACATTTGTTTCGTATAAAAAATTAGAATTGAAATTAAAATTAAATAAAAAATTGGTGACGATAAAAGTATTTGTTTAAATTGAAAGTGGTGGTGGTAGTGGACCACCGGTAGTGGAAGAGGCGGCAGCGGCGGTGGTAGATCACTGACGATGACAGTCCGACGAGTTATTATCGCCGGGAGTGACAGTCCAGCGAGCTATCATCACCAGTGATAATCGTCAAGCGAGCTACCGTCGTCGAAAGTGACAGACCATCATCGCCAACGGTAACGAACCACCATCGCCGGTGATGGCTCTGGAAATAGAAGTGACGATGACGGTGGTGCTGAGAGTGGCGGTGGGAGAGAAAATTGTAGTAATGATTATAAAATTGTGATTTTTACAAGTTGATAATTGAATTGTAAAATTGATTTTTTAGTTATATTACAATTTCATAGATTTGTAGTCAGAATTTCAATTCTAATTTTAAATAGCTACAAAATATTGAAATTAAAAATTTCAATTTTAATTTTAATTTCAATTCTAATTATAATTTTAATTTTAGACTCTCCAAATAGAAACTAATTGTAAATGCACTTATGTAAAGCAATGTTGTTTGGACTATCTTTGTGCTATTTGCCACAATGGGTTTTACCTTTTAACCTATTTATAATTTAATAATTAAAGACTTGTTTAGCATTTGCATGACATGCTTCAAGTTTTATTAATCCAATATGTAAATTTCTTATATATTTATATATATCCATTTCATTAATGATATTTAATTTTGTTTAAAATTTTAATTGTATTTATCATCTCTATTATAGTTATAACTAAATTAAATAAATAATATATTTAAAAATATATTATAATTGATCCTATATGACAATGATGAATTTTCACGGTTTAAATTTTAAATTTAATCACTAATTAACTTCTTAATTGTCTAATAGTTTGAATTAATTATTATTAGAAAATAACTTTTATAATTTGACTTTTTTTAAAATACTGAAGAAAAGTTTGAATATTTCAAGCTGATATTTTAGCATTGTAATAAGTTGAGATTATTTAAAAAATAGATATTAGAATTAGAATTTTATGGATAAAACTAATAAAATAAAATCCAAATGATAGCCCTATATGGCCTTATAGCTCGATTCCTAGAAATTACATGAAATAGCTTCAAGGTAATCAGCCTCTACACATAAACTCCAACAGCCTTAATCCAAAGCAAGACTCGAGCCCTAACGAAGACTCCATAATTCAGCCAATATATAGTATTTAATTACTTAAATAATGTGATATGCATCGTAATTAATACACCAATATATCAAATCACTATTAATTAGTCCATAAATTAATATAATATATTAAATTTACTTAAAAATTTATCATTACGTATGAAAAATCAGAACTAATATTAATAAATTTTATCAATTCAAGAAGTTTAAAATTTAAATTCTAGTTAGATTTGAATTAAAAAGAAAATGTCTAAATTAAATTTTTTGGGTGTGAATATATAAACATATAGGACATGTTTTTACCATGACAAGAATATATACATGAACATAACTTTCATTCATATATATAATTTTCAAAACGAGGGAGGTTGGCGTCTAGCTATGCTAATTGATATGTTGAGGATTCGTGATCCAATCTGAGTAGTGGCAGCGCGTCTAGTCCACTTAGTTAAACTTTAATCATGTTTTCTTAATTAAATTTAGTCAAATCCAGCAACTTGTGTTCTTAATTAGGATCCTAGATTTTAAGTGGGTTTTTATCTTATATATACTAGTCAAATCTATTAAAAGCCATTTCATGAAAGTGACACAAAGGGAGGAGGGGATAGGTAGGTTAATTCTCAATAGATAGAATTTAATTATTAGTTTTCATTTTTGATCTAATTATTAAAAAAAAATTAACGAATTTTAAGTATTAATGAAATATTATTTATTAATTTAAATAAATTAATATGAAAATAATTTGAATGAAAAAAAATAAAAATTTTAATAAAATTATATTTCGTTATAATCACTTTATTATTTTATTTTTATATTTATTTATTTAATATTATCTGAATTTTTAATTTTTAGTAAGCTCTTAAAATACTGATTAAAAAAATTATTAATTTATTATTATTAATTTAATTAATATTAAAATATTAATCTTAATTTTGATCATCATATATATAAAATTATAATTACAACTTTTAAAATTTAAATAGAATTAATAGAACTCAAAACTTCGGATAGGTAAAATAGTAAAACAAGGGAAAGGTATGAATTTAAGAATTTTTATTCTATTAGTGCTTGCTTTTACTTTTCTAACACGTTGTATACTTACAATATTAAAAGTCAAAAAGTATTCAACTTTCTTCAGCTCTTATCGATGGGTATTTTATTCTCCCGAAAGTCAACCTGTGGGAAGATATATATATATTTGAACTATGAAGAGAAAGACTAATCAAAAAGCTCAAATGCAAATGTGTATAACCAGTACGTGCAATAGAATAAGAAGAAGACATTATGCAGAGAGAGACAGTTCCCAGTAATATATTGAGAACCAATCAGAATAATAGAAAAAAAAAATCTTTGCAGTTTATGAAGTTGTGGTTGGACCAATTGAGGTGGTGGGCTCATGCTAAAGACAATATTCATTCGGTTGTTTTTATTAAGTTCAATCTCTTAAAATAACTTATTATATATGATATTTAAATATTAACTCAAAGATGAATGCATAAATTTAAAAAAAAAAAAACCCTCGCATCTAATAATATATATAGAAATTTTAAAAATAAATATTATAATAATAAAATAAATTTATTTAAAAAATAAAAATACGTCTTTACCAAATAATTCACCTTTAATTAAGAGCATTCTAATTAAAAGGGATAAGAAAAGCGGAAGAGAAAATAAAGAGAAAAATAATAATAAACACTAAATATATATTCTAATTAAAAATAATTAAAAATTATTAAAATATTATTAAAAAATAAAATGAATGAAATTGAGAAAAAAATAAAAAAAATTGATAAGAACAATTTAAATTTAGAAAGCATGTTCTCAGAGTTAAATTTATTAGGATCAGAATAATTTAAATTTTTTATTTTTATCTTAATAATATTAACCTTTTATTTGTTTTAACTAAAACTTCCTTTTTTATATTTTAAAAACTCTCATTGATTATAATTAATTTATTTTCTTATTTATATATTAGTTTGTATGTATGTAATTAATTAATTTAAACATGTTTGAAATAATTAGGAAATATCTTTTTGTGTTTTCCTTTTTGACCTACCTACCATATATACCTTTGTTTATTATACTAATATTATTGTTTACTTCTTAACACATGTTAATTAGTAGTATACTAGTATTTAGCACAGATTTACTAGAAAATATGAATATGGTGTGAAAAAATACATGTAGCTTTTAATAAAAACTTTATATGATATTTAAAAGCAAATACTTGAAAACCCTATTAACATAATTTTGAAGAAAAAAAAAGCATGTGATAGACAAAATTCTACTAACATAATTACCATATAAAAGTAAAATTACGTAGTTTCTGTTTGATTTAATTATTTATAATAACTGTTAGTTATTTATAATAATCGTTCATGATAATTGTTAGTTAATAATTAATAACTGATTATTATAAGTGTTTGGTAAAATTATTATTAGTTATTAATTGTTAATATATTTAATAATTATTAAAATAAATATTAATATTTATCTTTTTATTTAAATATTATTTTTTAAAAAATAATTTAATATTTTTATTTAAATAAGTATGAGTTGATTAAAAAAATTCTAAAATAATATTTTTATAAACAATAGTTATGTAACGATTATCATAAATTAAATGGATTTTAGGCATTTGTTATAAATAAATAAATAAATATTACAGTTATATCAAAAAATTATGCTAAATACTACATAGAAGGATACAAATTTAGCATAATGAAATAATTTCTATTAAATTAATAATTTTAAATAATATATATGCGATAACACGATAAAAAGATTATGTTTAATGTAGTGTAAATTAATTTTAATGTTATATGATATATTTAATTTAAAATATAATTAACAGATGATGAGATTCAAAATTACAGGTCTCAATTCATCATCATCATCAGTAACATGTAAGGGTAATGTAGCTAGGTGGACCTAAAATGTAGAGAAAATTAAGAACAAGAACAATAAGGAGAGGTTGACATTTTGGTGATGAGTGGCAAGTAGTAAGTATTATAAGGCTCACATATTTCCAGGATGGCTAGCTTTTGGAATATACATATATAGCATTGTCTCCCTATTATCAATTTATTCTCCAAAATTACCATTAGGAAAAAGAAAAAACTATAAGAAAATGACAACACACAACTCCTCATTGTATACAGTGGATCAAATCTGAATTTAAATTTTTATAATTTCAAAATAATTATAGTATATTATTGAATAAAAAATTTGTTGATCTCATTGGTTAAATTTTTTTTTTTAACATATTTAATTTTGATTGAAATTTAAATTTATTTATGTTTTCATACACTTTTAACTCACATAATACTTATTCTCGTCAATGCTATCAAAAAAGTCCCTTAATGTATTAAAAAATAAAATTTTAAGGTTTGATGTGTATGAAAAAATCTTCAGGGGGGTTTAAACGCTAAAACTGTAAAAGTTGAGGGATTAAAAATGTGTTTTGCCAATTTTCTAAGATAAAAAAACAAAACAAAAGCCCAAAACCGCGAGTGCATCAAGCCATCCACAAGGCTGATGTCAAAAAGCTAAAGAATCAGGAGCACAAAAACTGCGAGTGCAAGAAACAGTCGAAAAAAGAGCGTGAAATAACGTGTTTAAAGCCATCACGGTATGAGGAAAACTCGAGTGAAATGTGTCCACCAACCATTTTCACACACGAGTTAAATAAATTTTTCCCCCGCGTTGCCACATCATCATAATAAAGAATGTTGCCTACTCCCCCAGTCTGACTGACTTCCCAAATCAACACGCTTAGACCTTCAAATTACTGAGATCTCTCTCACTATATAAATCTCTTACCAAAGCCGTCATTTCTATTATCCACTAGATCCTCTATCCTCCTCCTCCTCGACAATAAACTAAAAGAAATCCTATGGTGAAACCAGGAACATCATCATCATCATCATCACCGGAACAAGTTTCGGTAAATGAGCCGAAGTACAAAGGGGTAAGAAAGCGAAAATGGGGAAAATGGGTATCGGAAATCAGATTACCAAATAGCAGAGAAAGAATATGGTTAGGTTCTTATGATACACCTGAAAAGGCGGCGCGTGCATTTGATGCAGCTTTATATTGTCTACGAGGCAGAAGTGCAAAATTTAATTTCCCAGATAATCCACCGGATCTTGTTGATGTACAATCACTTACTCCACAACAAATTCAAGTGGTTGCTTCTAAATTTGCAAATGAAAACTCCAAATCCAACTCCAACCCAACAACAAGTACAAGGAGGAGTAGGACCACTACTACTACTACTGAATCATCAGAAGATGGGGCAGTTCAAGTGGATAGTGAAACGGCAATAGATTGGTCGTTTTTGAACTTGTTGGATTCTAACGAAGGTGTTTCAAATTTTGGACTTTACTCAGGGTTGGATAATATGGATAACAGTGATTATTATCCACCACCACCACCACCACCGTTTGATGATGATAATAATGAGAATGATGATGATCATAACGGTGATGAGGCTAATTATTCACAGCCATATTTTCTATGGAACTTTTAGATTTTTCTTTTAATGGTGTTTTCATTCGGAGTTTCGGTGAATTTTAGCTGCCGAAGTTACTGAAATTTTTTTAGGCTACAAAATTGTGGCCTATGGGGGAAATGGACCAGTTTTTTTTGGCCATCTCCAACAATTATACCGTACCATAGAACCAATTAATTCATGGTATAGGCAGTGTATATTTATAGTAGGAAGCCTTTTTATTTTCGTACTTTTGGGTGGCATAAATTGTTATTTCCTCTATTTTCTTTTTCTCCAGTTAATAATTTTTTCATGTATTAATTAAGTATTAAAGTCAAGATGTATATCATTTTTTTTTTAATAAAAATTCTCTATCTATTTAACCTATAATTTTTTCATAAATTAAGTTGGATAATAATTTGGTTATTTTTTCTTTTTATTATTTAATTTTTATTATTTTTATTAAAGAATTAGATTATTATATTCGGTGCGGTGATGCGGGTTTAACATTTAAGTATAAAATTACATTAAGTTAATAATATATACATATATCAATGTTCTCATATTGCATATAATAACTAATTTATAATAATAAAATTATATATATACCCTTAATGGAGTAACTTGTAATATGTAGTAGCTTGAGTTAAAATGACTATAATTTATATTCAGAAACACAGTTTTGAAGTAAAACTGTAAAACACAACTGGGACTTGTAATGGGTGCAGTTAGATGCATGGGGAGCAAAAAAAAAAAAAAAAAAGAAATAAAGATTAATTTTTAAAAAAAATTTCTAATAATTTTTATTTCAAAAATATAACTAATTATATTTTTTATAAAAAATATTTTTAATTAAATAAATTTTTGTAAGTTTTTCGTATTTATAGAATAAGAAATAATTTTATAATTTTATAATTTTAATTATTTATTAGAATTTAATTTTTCAAATATCAATTAAAAATTTTAAAAATTAATTAAAATTAAATTAATTAATAGAGATATCATAAGATAATGGCCAAGGCTCCCATTCGTTGTTCCCTGATTACGCTCATATGTTGTCCCCAGATAACGCAGCTAATTAGATGGTTAGCGCGTGGAGGAAGCTCGCTGGTCATGCAGGCGGGACATGACTGTATACGTGTATACTGTAATAGTAGTATGACTATCATCTTTCAACAGGTGCAATGATTTATGGGTATTTTAGGAATAGTCCCGATTTTTTTTTTTGCAGTGTTTTATTTTTTATCTTACACATTATTTTATTTATCTAATTATTTATAAAAAAATTACTAACATTGAAAATATTTAAAAAAAAATAATAATATAACAATCATATAATTATATGAAATAGAAAATAAAATAATAATTAAAATAAAAAATTTTAATTAAGTTGAGTATGACGAAAAGTAATTTTTTATTTTTTATATATTTATTTTTTTATTTGATATTACTTTATATATCATATTATTTATTAATAAAAAAATATAAAATAAAAGATATAACACATTAAAATACGTAAAATCTAAATTGGGACTATATATTTTTTAATGGGAAGAACTCCTTACGAAGTAATTTCCATTTCTTATTTAATTTAATTTTGTCCATGTAATAAATATGTTTTTAACTATATTAAAGTATTGATACTATTAACAATAAAATATAAATATTAGTTAGACAATTTTAAACGAATACATATAAGTAAATATATATATATATAGAATGTATACTTTTCATTTCTATTAGAATAAGGATTGGGAAAGGGGTTGAGGAAACATTGAATTTGAAAATAGCTTCATGACCAAATACACCATTATGCATTTAACCCATGTGAAAAATAGCCTCTTTATTACTATTTGCCACACTAAGGCACATTTCTATCAACTACCCATAATTCCTATCTTAATTCATTCATCAATCTCACCACTTTATGTTCTTTTCTTTTCTTTTCTTCCTGTAGAAAATTTTTAAGGATGATATATGTATGGGGCAAACGTTTGAAGAGATAAAAGAAAGTTATTAATTTATTTTAAAAATGAAATCAGAAAATTAATTTTGAATGAATTAAATTGAAATTTTTATATAAATTAATGATTTTTTTTTTTATTTAGATGAATCAGACCCGCCTAAATCTTTATGTAACTCTATATCTGTTTATTTTGAATATTTGTTTGGTATTATTGCAGTTAAAGGTATGATATATGCATGAGATATACATATTAATTTAATTTATTTGGTTTTTGTATAACTGATATGATAGATCATATATAGATGCATGTTTTTTTTTAGGTAATAGAATATTCATGTCTGCATATATTAACTAACTATTAGAGACATAATATGAAACAGTATATAGCATATGGAAGATTGACATTTCTATGCAAAATTAGGTCCAGTTCAGCCGAGGCCTCATTCAACGCGACAAAATGACTACTTTTGTCTCATACCCAAGAAAGAAAAGAAAATTCAATAGAAGAAACCTGTGGAGTGTAGAATTAATGGAGTCAAAACTCAAAACCGCGGAGGGCTAGAGAATTAATGGAGTAGTCTTTGATTCCATATGCTGTGGTATCTTCCATCAAGTGATTCGAGGCACAAATTACCTGATTTCCTTTGTTTCTTGAATTTTATTCACTGTCCAATTAAATTCTTATTTGATAAAATATTTAAAAATATCTATGCAAATAATAATAATAATAATATTTATACATTTCTAAATTATTTTTTTATGAATGTTCTTAAGTTAAAATTAAAAAAATAATAATAATAAACTTTTAATTCAATAATTTTGAAAACTGTGATATCTCTAGTATGAACTCCGTTTGAAATTAATTTACAGATTTGTTTAAAAATTCAATTGCAACTTGCAAGTGGTGTTCTTATACTAATTTACAGATTTGTTTAAATATGTTCATTTTCAAAAAGACAATTGCTTCTCCTAGAATTTCCGATATTTGCTGTGATCTAATTCGTTTGTATATAGTTAGAGGAAAATATTTGTTCTTTACTAGGTGTAAAGATTTATCTCATACACTCAACTAACTAACGAGTAATAAAATATTTTAATTAATATAATTCTTTTATTTTTTTTTATCCAGTAAAAAAATATTAATATTTTTTTTTTCAATGTGGTTTGACCATAATGGACTGCTAATGATAATGTAAGGAACAAATCTATTTTCAGAGAAGAAAATGGGTAGTTCAAGCTTTAGAAGACTGCTTATATTGACACTAGATACAATATCATATGCTAGAGAGGCACTTCTTCGCCTAAAAGCTAGATCTGATAATACTATCATTTCTTGGTCTTAAAAACATATAGCTTTTCAGGTTTTTGTCATTATTGAATTGAATTTGCTGTTAGATTCTGCTACTTCTGTATTATCAATTAGAAGGTTCCATCAAACGCGAATTTTTAATATCACTGTAATTTCACAGCGTCAACAAATGATAGTTCTATCATCGTTTTTCCCTCTGATACATTAGGCCATTTTATCTTTCAGTACTATAATTTACTGATTATAAATTTACAGTTGCAGAGTCCTGACTGATACAGATGAAGGTGGAGGTGGCCAACTGCTACCTCTTTCTCTTCAATAGCACGCCATTTAAACACAAGACAGCTTTAGGGTGGCTTCTTTCAGCTTGCAGCCAACAAATCAAGACAGTAGAAGGGAAACCATGGTATCAGCAGAATCCGGTCCATCATTATTTACACTTGGTATTATTTTTTCAGGAGATATAAACTTCACAAACTCTCTAAGTTCTGTAAAACTGCAATGTTCGCTGTATGGAACTTCATACCTGTTATGCGTTGAAGCAAATTAGTGCGGGGTTACTTGACACTTGATAGGAATTTGAGTTTCCAGATACTGTTTATGCCAGATTCTGTTTTCTGTTAATAACATTTCGAGGATGCAAAAGTATTCAAGTTCCACTAGTAAACAAAAACAATGCTTGTTTCAATGCTGTTTATGTATTTTACAAAGCATGCCCAAAAATTCGAGGATAAATAGATCGCCATACAGTATGGGCCAAAGGATTACGCTATACAGATTAATTAACCTTTTACCTTATAATGGTTCCTTGCTGCCACCTTCTCCCAGGTGACTTCTTCTTCCCTTTACCAAATGTCCAACCAGTTGGAGAGAACGCAACTATAAGACTGAATCGACCCTGAACAAAAAGCAAGACGAAACAGTGAAAAAATTATATGAAAATGCTCAGCAGTTCAGTAGAAGCTCAAGCAAAAAGTGACCATGCTACTGTGCTAGCCCAGCCACTTGTTAAATAGGGTTGATAAGCATTTGTTAAATTAATTACTAAAAAGAAGGATGCCAGCTGAAAGTATCTTAAGTTCATCTGATGTCTTAGATTTTTTCTTCTAATAATTGCTCACTCACCTGTATAAGAAGGGAATAGAAAGAAACACTAGAATCAAGCATAACAGTGAATTTAACACAATATAAACATGCTCGTCAACTAACAGCCCAGCACAGGGACCAGTACCTAGGGAGCAAGCAGGAGAGAGCCACTATGCAATATCCTCTTTTAAAGCAACCTAGGTGCCTAAAGCATCAGTCTAGGCAACTATACCCTTGGTGCTTTGCATTGACGTATTAGAAATGTTAAAAGTTTATATATTATTGAGAGTACTAATCTCAAAATCTAACTATTAATATTAAAGATCTCAATTATATATTAGCTCATTAAACATCTATTTAATCAATGTGGAATTTATATTCTAATATTCTCCCTCAAGTGACTACTGGATCAAGATAATTTTTATTAATTATATTTAACATTTATAAATTTATGATAAAAATTAGATTGATTGAATTAAAAGTCCAACACAGGAGAAAAAATAAATTTGAAAATTCATCACCGGACGAAATTGAAAGAAAAAATTGAAATTAAAGTCTAAATTATGATTTTAATAGTGATTTGAATCATTTTTCTACTCTGATATCATATTAGAAATATTGAGAATTTATATATTATTGAAAGTGCTAATTTTAAAAATTAGCTATTAAAATTAAAAAATCCAATTATATATAAACCTGTTAAATATCGTCTATTTAATCAATGTATAATTTATATTCTAACACTATGCATCTCCAAAATTTTCTGTTTTGTGTCCTATCTGAAGGATTTATTTTTAAAAGTCTTCTACAAATACAGTTTGGTAGAAATTGGAGTTTAGCTGTCAAGAATTTTTTTTTTTTTTTTTTTTTTTTAAATTAGCTATGCTCACCGCATATTGATTGGATATATGTTTCAGCCTTTTGAAGCTAGCAAGTGTCCACATAGGTAACACATGAATTTGGCTTTCCTGTTCGTTTAATGTGAACCACTGCATATCTTCCTTGGAGAACCCTAAGCATTCCAAAAGACGGAGCTTTGCTGCTGTAACATGAACCTTTCTATGGAGCAGACGAGCAACCTCCAAGAACAGCCTTTCCTTTCCTTTAGCAAATAAATAAATAAAATGATGCACCAAAGTGAGAGGTGGCATGTGTGAGAGAGAAGAATTAAGGAGCCAGAAAGAGCGAGATTCTACCAATTGTGTAGCTTCCAATTAGAAAAAGAGTTTTGGGGTTGAAAGATTCAGCTTGAATGGCCTCGATAACGAACTGTATTACAGCTTCCTGCTTTGGAAAGTCATACTGCAAGAAATCATCAAACAAGATAAATTCCATTTACCATACGGATCTTCAGTGAAATGAATTATAATGTGAGTTGATGCTTTTCAGTAAAAAAAAAATAGAAGGACGAGTGATACGAGATCAACTATCACTTAGCTTTAGCTTTCGTAATTCATATTCCCCATTTAGTTTAACAAGAATATTTTGGTAAAATGGTTTAACTAGAATCCAAATAGTTGGATGCCAATCACTAAAACTTCATTAGTTTTGATGGTGCAGATTTCGGTCAAAAAATCATACTAGATCTAGGAGCCCCTTTTCTCTATTTCTTCCTTTCTCTATCCTACTTGCCAACAGATTTTCACTGTCTGCGGCTACATTTAAATATAGATTTTCCATGTCTGCAGCTACTTTTAAATATTAACTGCTTCCGTTGGTTGTTGCAAGTAATAAGCAAAAAAAAAAATTCTTGCTTTTGTGGTAGATTTTGATTCACTGTGTGGTTTATAATGTAAGTAGTTTCATAGTTGCACTGAGATTGTTAACTCCTATTTAGTCAGGTCAGCTCCAAGTGAGATATGAACCTGGACCCTTTGCAGAATAAGATTCTTGCATTAATGATTCATAACAGCGATCGTTTAACAAGAAATTGTACTTGAACTAATTTCTTTTACAGCATATTTCTTTGGCAAGGTAAAGCAATTACTCAAATACAGAATTACCTGGGGATTACAGTATGTAGTATCAAGGATGAGAGTATGGATACGACACATTTGTAAAGCTGTCATGCTTGCCATATTCTCGCAAAAACGAAAATCTCCTGTGTGTAGAACTGCCTATAAATTTAAATGAATTTTGGGATTAACCTAAGAAATGACAAGAAAATAAAAACCACTATATCACAGTCTCTTAAGAAGTCAACATGGAGCATACCTTACCATTGGGAGGTTCAAATAGTATTATGATAGAACCAGGGCAGTGGTTTGCATCCAAGCATGTCACATCAACACCAGAAATACTGATCGTTTGGTTGAGAGGTAAAATTTGTAATCTATCCCATGGGATCCCAATCTTCATATTCACAAGTCTTGCTGTGATCAAGGAACAATAGATCTTCCCGTGACAGAAGGACCTTGTTAAACCTTGATAATCTGTGAAAATAATCACAAAATGATTCTCCTCAGAGCCATGCTTTTACTGCTAAATGCATTACTTTGAAATACCACAAGCGCATGGGGGAATATACCTAGTCATAAAGGCTAAAACGTAATAAATGTTTTAAGTACACCACATTAGTGGTTTCCTTTGGGAAAAATGAATGAGTTTTTGTCTTTTCACTATAACTGATTGCACATCAATCCACAATCTGAAAACAAAAGACCAATCTATGCAACTGCTAGACTTTGAAAGTTGATTTGGTGGACATAGTTGAATGGAATCAACTATGCAAGTTCTCCCTACCCCCTTAATACATATAATGCAGTTAAAGAAGCTTAAAACAAGAACTTAAATTAAGACAAGATGGGTAAATCAAGGGGGAAAAAAAGAAAAGCTTTTGAAATTTGAAAAGTGAAACAAAAGCAGTAGCAGAAATTTTAATCAGAACATATTGTGCCAATTAAACAACTAGCCAAGAGACAAAATTGAATATTAATTAACATGGCATAGAAAAAAAATTTATTTGCAGAGGGAATTTCCATTATTTTGATATGGAAATCTTTCAAACTAAAAAAAAAAGGGAATAAAGATAGAGCAAGAAGAATGTAAAACTGAACTTACGATCCATATGGAAGTGCGTGAGAAACCAATGGGAACAATCTCCCCTTAGATATTTGAAAGCATCCTGCAGACGAATAATTAGAACAACAAAACAAAAGAACTCATCAATAAGGGAAATATATAACATTTAAACCCACTCCAAAAGCGGTTTGAAAAGCCACTTCATGTAAAAAAAAGTAATGTTTTAGGCATGAAGTTCCACATAATTTTTTTTATTAAAAGATGAAGGCCATTACCACTCGAAATGGCGTCCCAGGTATGGTGCACCACAAGGGAATATCTTTGAGTTTTCTATTATTTACAGGGCGCATTTTTGCCTCTTGTTTATGAACAGAATTTGGGCGACTCTTTGCTAGTCCTTGCTTTTTTGAAGAGGTGGTGCAAATTTTCTTCCTAACATTAACAAAGCCAGGAAAATAATCTGTAATCAACTTGTTTGTGGTTGATGTACTAGTTTCACCATCAACAACTTTAGAAGCCTCCATTTGCATCTCTGCATCAGTGATACTCCATGATCCAACTTCAACAGAGGCATGTGTATCCCTGTGTGTCTCAGTAACCAGATTACATCCTTTTCTAAGTTCTGCAAGGGCATGTACAATCTTCTTCCTAGGACCGAGTGCAGTAACACCTATGTTAATGAGATCCTGTGAATAAGGAAAAATTGAGCATTTATCAAATGGTTTTACATTTCAAGTAAAAGAAATAGCACAAAAGATAATATTACAACTCCAACACTGTCTACATCAAGAGAAGCAAGCATACCTCTTCTGTTAGCCACTTTAAAGAGTCCCAATCAATCTCTTCTCGAACAAAAGCTTCCTCGTATCTTTCTAAACCTAAATTTCGTAGCCATTGAAGTACAGGGGAAATATCAACAACTTGGCGTGGAGAATGAGCAAGATCATCCACAACTTGGGGTGCAAAATGAGTTTTGCTGTCATTGTTGGCAGGAACAACCTGCAGCAAATATTCATATTAACCAATCAAGTCTTAAATCACATTTTATGCCGAGCAAATTAGTAAGGCATACGAAAGGTTAGTTTACCAATAAAACTGTACCAAAATTGCAATGCTTAAGTGGCCAAACTCTTGCTCAGTTAATGGACAAAAATGTACTGCAGCCGTATAATCAAATATTCAGATCTGAATATCCGCTGAAGCTAGCTAGTAGCCAAACATAATCCCATTCAGGACTTATTACTATCTGGTGGGTTATTGAAATAGCTATCACATGCATAATATGAACCAAATGAAATGTGTCATTGCATGTCATCACGGACCAAATTTTGAACTGGTGATGAACATGGACATAAGAACTAAGGTCTAAAAGCCCCCATATCTCAACTACCCGAGACGTTCCTATCCAATTAATAAAGCAGACTCTGATAAATGATAAGAATGTAAGATTGTTTAATTTGGTTAATTAACTAATCCCATTCTTCAATGGCCTAAAAACGTCAAATAAATAAATAACATGACAAATAGAAACGCAAATAATAAACAAGGGGGAATGCAGAAACTTACTTCTTGGGCATTTTTCTCCTCTTTGTCTAGACAATCGTTAGTGTGAACCAGTCTAGATTCCTCACTCAGATCCGAAATGCCAATCCCGCAAAGCGGGCACTGAACCAAACAACCCCCATTATCTACATCACTGGGAACTCTATTTTCCTCACTCGTTTCATTATCACATAACTTAATTAACAAATCCAGCTGATTATCTTCATCAAAATCCTCCAATCCATCAATCTCATCTAACCCAGAATGACCCACAGTATTGACCCCACAATCCACTCCCGACCTCAGCAGCCTAGCTTCTATAGAATTGGACAAATACCCAGTATTCACTTCCAGTCCCTCTTTCCTCTTACTACTCTCAATCTCAAAACTCTTCTTTTGAAATTGCACATCATCTTCATTAATGTTCTTATTACTGCAATTGATGCTCGACTCTATCAAATCCAAGCTACAATTCTCGTCTAACTTGAACATTTCGTCGATATCAGGTGAGGTTTTCTGATTCGGTGCAGAGAAGGTCGGAGCGACGTTCTCCTTGCCGGAATTGATGGATCGCTTGGGCTTTTTGGGCTGGCGGTGGCGATAGTTGAAGGGTTCGAGGGATTTTCTGGAAGTTGAAGTTTGTTGTGATTGTGAGAGAGGGATTTGGAAATCGTCATCGTCGTCATGGTGTGGGATTGAGAGGGAGAGAGATTGTGGCTGCGAGGATTTGGGTTTTGAGGGCATCGTTTTTGGCCTTGGGGTGTTTTGAGTGGCTTCGCTGCTCATAACTCTGGGTTTTTATGGAGTTCTTATTTTAAATTAAATTTTTTTATATTTTTGGAGAAAACTTAAAGGAGGGAATGTGAACATATTTCAAATTTGAATGGAGTAAAACGACACCTCGTTTTTTCACGAATTTTTATTATTATTACAGTGAAACCTCTGTTAATTAATGAATTAATATTAATTAATCAAATATTAATTTAACATATTAATCTAAATATAGAAAGTAAAAAATTATTATGTAATAAAAATTATTAATTTATAGAATATTAATTTACACAATTTTACTACATTTCAATAAATTTTAAATGTTATAAAGTATAAATATGCAGTATCAATTAAATACTTCAGAAATATAATTTAAAGCATTAAAATATAAAATAATTATCTATTTAAATTTAAATAAAATACAAAAATAGAAGAAACCATTCAAATCAAAATATTATCATATAAAGAAAAGCCAACAATACAAAAATATTATCATATTAAATTTTTCCTTAAGATAATTTAAGAGCTTATTCTCATTCTCCATTTATATATTTATAAATTATTTTTTATCTTTGATATATTTAATAAAGTTTATTTTCAATTAAAAAAAATATCATAGAAGCGAAAGTATATACATAAATAATTAAAATAAAAGTTAAAATAAATATAAAATATCATTTATTTATTAAATATAAATATTAAAAATTTCAAATAAATAAAATAATATTTGTCCATATATTTTTAATTACAATAAATCTGAATTTGACTTATTTATAAATATAAATACTTACTTTGCTTTAAGGCGGAGTGAATAATGAGACAGATAACAATAATATATGTTTATATTTTTTTTTATTTTTCTTTAAAAAATATATATTTATTTATATATTCATACAATATAATTTATATTTTATATAAAAATAATTATAAATAAAAAAAATATAAATATAACATTAAAAAATAAAAATATATATAATATATATAATCTTGACGAATATTACTATTATCTGAATTTAATTTGAATTCGACTTAAATTCAAAAAAAAATCTACCTTTTATATTTATTAAATGAAAACGAATAACTTAAAATGTGATAAAACGAATATTTGGCGTGACGGATAAAATTAATCCCAAATATAAAAGCACAAACCTAATACATTAGTTTGTATCACCATTAAACATTAGTATTAATGGCAATAACAATGGACATCTCTTTCTTACCACATCCAAAACAATTGTTTTCTTCTTCTTCTTTTTTATTTAGAAATTTAGAAATTTTATTTTATATATTTAAATGAGTGGAGTTCACTTTCATACAAGTGAATTATATATAAGCACATATTAAAGATGTTAGGTGCAGGACTTCTACTTTATAATTGAAACAAATAAATGTTTTTGTTGACAAACATTTCATACCAAACTCAACTAGTATTCTGTTAGTCCTTTCCTGAGAAAACAAATACAATGGAGGGTGCAAGTTATCAAAAAAGGAAACACAAGGATGACTATCCACTCATCAATTTAGTATGACTCCATGTTGCATAACCCACAAAGTCTCTCCCTCTTGATTAATAATTTTATATTTTTAAGTAATAATATTTTTTTATTCTCTTTGAGATAATAATTAGAATAATTTATTTAGTGGGTGTTTGATAATATAATTAGAAGCTTCAAAATTAAGTTTTATAATAAATTAAAATGAAATTTTAAAATATTTTATTTGTATATTAAATTGATAGTTATTTTTAATCGAGATTTTTTTTGACGAAATTCAATTTTAATAAAATTCAAATTTTATAATAATATCTTAATTTAATAATTGGATTGTCAAATACCCCTTAATTAAATTTAATATAATTAATGGACATCTCAAAACTTAAAAACTTATTTAGAATCTTAAATTTTGTAAAAAATAAGTTAACTTAATTATAAATTATTAATTCCCAGAAAGACACAATTAATATAATTAAATTCATTTAATGAAATCTATTATTAAAAATTTAAAATACTTTCATTTAAATTAAATATAATTATTTTTATAGAAATAAAATGAGAAATAAATATATATATATTTTACTTTTTAATTATTTTATATAATAAAATTCAAAATAAATTATATCTTAACATAATAAGTTAAAAAATTTATGATCATGAGAGTTCAATTGAACCTTACAAATTCGCCACAAAAATTGTTGTTTCGCATGGCATAATTATTTTCAAACGACCAGACGTTGAATTCGGGTTGCGAAAAATTATCGATTTTCGTATTTTTAGACCCAAATACGCAGTCGTTTCATGTGGGCATTACTGAAAAGCTGCGCCCGCAAAATGATTCGATCCAGCTGATTCCAATTCCAATTAAGTTGACGATATCGATACTTGCTTTGCTTAGACAAAGGAAAGATCTCATCGGAGGCCAAGCAAGCACAGACTGAAAGCTCAAAAATCATCAACATTACCTAATATTTCTTATCATCGGATTGATTAGCAAGTTATATTCATCATCAAGCTGAAATTTCATTTGCATTGTACATCGATTCACTTGAAACAGTTTAATTTATTGATTTTTTGAGTTACTGAAACAGGAATATGTCGGAGGAGAAGAGTTGGTGCGTCGTCACTGGCGGTAGGGGCTTCGCGGCCCGGCATTTGGTGGAAATGCTTATTCGAAACGACAGGTTTCTAGTTCGGATTGCTGATTTGGAGCCTGCTATTAAGCTAAGCTCCGAGGAGGAGAGTGGAATCCTAGGTGAAGCCTTGGAATCTGGTCGCGCTAAATATGTTTCCATGGATCTCCGCGACAAGGCTCAAGTTCTTAAAGGTCAGATATCTTTATTTGCTGCAATTTACTTTGTAATTGAAATAAATTGTGAAACTGGTTTTGATATATTTACATTTTTTTTTTAATTTTTTATGATATTTTTCACGTTCTTGCTTGTATAGCTATTGAAGGAGTTGAGGTTGTGTTCCACATGGCTGCTCCTAATTCTTCGATTAATAACTACCAGCTCCATTATTCAGTGAATGTGCAAGGTAAATTAATGAAGATTACCAGTAATTACCCCTTTTTTTGGTTTCTTTGACTTTAATTTGAAGGGTTGATTCTGTTCCTTGTTTTTTTACTGTAATTTGCAGGAACAAAGAATATTATTGATGCTTGTGTTGAGCTAAAAGTGAAGAGGCTTATCTATACCAGTTCTGCTAGTGTGGCTTTTGATGGGATTCATGGAATTTTCAATGGAGATGAATCCTTGCCATACCCGGCTAAGGTACTGACTTGCTAGATGCTGCTAAATTTCTAAAGGTATTAACCTAACATGGGATTAATTGAATCTTGAAATGGAGTTGAGTCATTGTCTTTAACTGTTTCAGCCCCTTGATTCATATACTGCTACTAAAACTGAAGGTGAGGCTGCAATTATCAACGCAAATGGCACTAATGGACTTCTTACATGTAGCTTACGCCCTAGCAGTATATTTGGCCCTGGAGATAGGTTGTTTGTTCCATCTTTGGTTGCTGCAGCAAGGGCTGGGAAATCCAAGGTAACAATTATGATTTTGCTAGTTGTCAATGCAATTCGTGTCTTGGAATTGTCAAGGTGATGTGTAATATGGCTATTTAGAACCCTAGATTCTTATTTCAAAATTCTGTTAGGTTTGCACTATTTAGTATAAATAAGTTCTACTGTTGTCAGTTTATAAGCTTGGATGGATTACAAAGTCCCTTCGATCATTTTTAGCAATTTAACTGATATTTAAGATTAATGCATGGAATTCATTTTAGACCAAAAGTTAATTTACTCTCTTTTGAGTGGTCCAGCGCAATGCATGCAGTTATGGGATTGAGGCTAAAATTGTTGCAGTTCCTTTCATTTACTGATATGCATTCATGGTGTGTTTTTCCATTAAATCTAATGTCTCATTTTTCTTCTCTTTACTATTGATTGAATAGTTTATAATCGGTGACGGCAATAACTTATATGATTTCACGTATGTTGAAAATGTGGCACATGCCCACATATGTGCTGAACAAGCTCTAGCATCAGGAGAGGAGGTTGCAAAGAAAGCTTCTGGGCAGGTACAATCCTTTTCTGCTTTCAGTAATAATGAATATTATTTTCCTAATCTGGGATTATACTTTTTTTAGTTGGTAACTCATAGTCAAGCAAATTTTATTTATTGAAGTAAATTTATGTGTTATAAACTGTACTCAAGTAATTTAAACTAAAACACCAAGTGCAAAACTCTTGCATTTTGAATCCCCTCCGTCCTCTTCAAATGCAAATCCTATACTCATTGAGCATAAACTTAGACATGCAAGTGCCATGAATTTGGTTCATTTATATCTCTGTATATATATCTCTATATATTATAGTTCATGAGGCACGAAATCAGGGATCCTTGTTTAGCTGTTTGGAGATGCATAAGTTAATATGGTTACATGGCAGACAGCCAGACACACATTTACTTGAACTATGAACGACATGACTAATGGAGACTTAGAGGTTTCTTTGGCCTATCCACTCGTTATATGAAAATGATGCACAAGGCATAGTCAATGCCTTTTGTCCATAGGACCATAACGTTACATGCTATTAAGCCTCTTCTTGGGCCAACAAACCAAAACCTTGTGGGCCAAGTTGTGGTTGCAGTGGCTAAGCCAATTTGAAGCGTAGATTAGGTCACTCTGCATACATACAGGGTGAAGATCAAATTTTGCAGCATTCATGAAAGATATATTTTAGTTTGGGAAGGTTGATGTAGATTCTGTGTTCATTGGGATATATTCCCAATGCTGCCGATTTACAATTTGATGTGCACAGTTTCATATAAAGACATGTGGAAGTGGTTTGAGGGTATGTTGCCTGTCTTCTGGAGGAGATATCATCTTTCAGCTTTAATTCATAAGGAATGATGATACTGAAATAATGTTAACTTATTAAACTTGGACACTTTAGCATGTCACCTTTTGAGGAGAGTTTGTATTATGTGCTTCATGTTAATCTAAGCTCTGAAACTGTCAATAAATAATAGTAAACGTTCTCTGGGGATATACTATTTTAACATGTCTGATTTTGTTGAACACATGTGCCAAAAAAAGATCCTTAATATACTGTTCTCTAGTAATTTTTGTTAAATCATGTTGATTCTTGCTTTCTGAATGTAACATTAGATGTTAAACTGGGAAATATGTTGCCTGTTTTTGGCTAAGAGAGAGTTACATTTGCAGGCATATTTTATAACCAACATGGAGCCTATTAAGTTCTGGGAGTTTACCTCACTTGTTTGGGGTGGTCTTGGCTATGAGAGGTAGGTATTTTTTTTTTCTTTCCCCTTGCGTTTATTAATATGACAAAAAACGTCCACAAGTTTCTTTCTTTATATGAGTTGACTTGAGTCCTTCTATATTTGCCTTTGCCCAAGTGACGGGATTTCTTTGATAATCTTGCATTGACCTGTGCATTGGCCAGGCTCAAACCGGGCCTAATTTTTATTAGTTGATCCAGAGGCCAGCCTGGCCTGGACCTTTACCCAAGCCTGGCCTTGTTAGTTACTATATTCCCCAAACCCTCAATCAGCTCTAATCTTGCATTGGATTGTTGACTTAATTTTTTTTTTTTTTAGAATTTTCTTCTGGCAAGTCTGCTTTCTACCTAGCTTTTTGTTGTTCATTCTGTATTTAGATGAGAAGATAATATTTTCTCTTCTTTCTTATGCTTTTTTTGTAATGGAGTCCTCATGCGGTGCTTCATTTCTAGCTGGACAGTTTGATATCTGTTTCTTTTATTTATTATTCTTTATTTGTATTTGCACAGAAACTTGAGCAATAAAATGAAGTTATAGAACTGTCAATATCCAATGTCTTTCTCTGAACAAATCTAGCTTTGCAGGCCCAGAATAAAGATACCTGCTTTTGCTATGATGCCACTTGCACATGTGGTGGAGTGGACATACAAGTTGTTGGGCCCATATGGGATGAAGGTTCCACAGTTGACACCTTCAAGAATTAGACTCCTCTCTTGTAGCAGATCTTTTAATTGTTCAAAAGCAAAGGATCGACTTGGGTACATGCCCATCGTATCACTTGAGGTTTTTGAATATTTTATGAAAATTTACTTTTTCTGCATGCTGTTATATCATGAAATTATTTGCTATTTGACAAACTCGTATAAAGATTTGTTCAAGGTTTGAAATATATTATATTACTCTTGCTGAACCTCTATCAGTTTAGTAGCATCTTTCTGTTTGAGTTACATTTAAACCCTGCTTTATGAATTGGCCTTTGTTGGATGTGAACCTTCCTAGTTTCTTAGATGCATTAACATTATTTCCGTACATAACTTACAATTTGGATAGTTGTTCTATAAAATATTCTAAGGTCCATCAGTAGAATTTTCTTCTGTATGCTTTGAAAATTGCAAGTAGTTCAGATTGTTACAGCACTATTTCTCCAGTGTCATGGATTGATGACCCTTCCATCATGGCTGTATGCCTAATTCAAAATCTTACATTGATGGTTTATTTGTGACACTCTAATTGTGACTTGTCTGCAGGAGGGTTTGAAAAGGACTCTGGAATCATTTTCAGACTTGAGGGCTGAAAATCAACCTAAGAGAGAAGGACCATCTAAAGCTCACAAATATCTTGGAGGTGGAAGGGGTATGTGTGTTCGTGATTAATCCATGCCACCACTTAATTTATATTTTGGGTGCAGCATTCCTAAAGATTAGTATTTTGGAAGCATTCTTACATTACAATGGGATGCCAAGTGCTAGATATGATTCAATATACATAGATTTGGTTTCTAAAGAAAAAAACTTAGAACAATTGAGTGTTTGAAACTGGGTCTACATGCCTAAAATAGCGTAATAATGTACTTAGGGTTTAATTTCTCTTTAATGTTGGCAGAAAAGGATGGATTTGGCACTGAAAATCATTAGGACACTGCTTGGAATTATTGTAACCTATTGTCACAAGACCGATCATATTATGATTCATGTGTAGTACACCAACATGGACTAACGTTGAACAGTCCTTAGCATTGACCTTCATGTCATTGCTCTTTCTTTTATACAGTCATGCCAACAGCCATACAGCTTCTCAAAAATGATCTCTACTTGTATATGTGTGTGAAGATTGTTTGACCTTAGACATGTTTGAGAAGTGATTAATGATTCAACTTTACTTGAAGATTACTAATCTGCTGCTGCTTCCATTTGCAGTTGCTGACACACTACTTTGGAAGGATAAAAAGCAGACACTGATGACTTTTTTAATTCTGGTTGCAATTTACTACAACTTTGTTGCATCTCAATCTACCATCATTACTGCACTATCAAAGCTTTTGTTGGTGACATTAGTTTTCCTTTTCATCCATGGAAATTTACCAGAGAAAATGTATGTATGCACACTTCTTTATTTCAGTGGTCAATGTGCCAGTCTACTGTTTCTTATGGAATTATATTTTATCTTCTAAGTGTACAACATGGATATATCATTTTGTCCAATCAATGAATGCTAATGTTTATAAATTGAATTTTCTTTTGGTGCAGATTTGGATATACAATAGAAAAAATTCCTGTATCATATTTTCAATTATCAGAAGAGAAGTCTCGCCAAGTAACACTTTCAGTGGCTTCATCATGGAATGCTGCTGTTAATGTTTTAAAATCACTTTGCAAGGGGAAAGACTGGATGCTGTTCTTTAAGGTATTTACTAATACCCACAACAGCCTCATCAATTTTTTTATTGTTTCTGTTATTATTCTTTTGCTTTATTGCAGTTAATTGTCATAGTGATATGTGTCTTATAAGATCTGAACAGGTTTTAAAGGTAAATAGTTTCTTTATTGAGTAGGGATGGCAAAGTCTAAACTTGTGGCTTGGGTTTTTGTTTTCATTTTGCAAAACGGACAGCTAACCAAATTGAAGTGCACATACAGTATAATTTTTATACTTTATCTGATACAATGATTGGAATTTATAATTTATTAATTACTAACAATAAAATATTCTAACTTTTTTTTTATTAAATTTCAGTGTGCTATACAATGGATATAGAAAATAACAATATGGTGGTACTGAAATAAAGAAGTATATATGTTCATATAGTCATTGTAGTGATAGCAATGAATACTAAAAAAATGAATCTGTGCATTGAAAGGCTCATCCTTGTTCTGTTAACTGAATGATACCACACTTACCATGAACAATTCCAGTAAATTGATACTTTGGTAATAGACATTGCTGTGTAATACAAGTAGCTGCTATATATGTTATGCTTGGACATGTTATTGCCCATAATGCATCCTACTGGCTGGTCAGTCTAGTTTGAAAGCAAAGTAATAACTGATTCTCATAGCAAGTTACAACCAAGACACGTGGTTTCAACCTTTATGTTTGCTCTGAACTTGCTTGATTATACATATGTAAATATGTTGCAGTTTAGTCCGTCTTTCTTTTAGATACATCGCTGCTTTTTTTAGTTTTCTAAGTCTCTCTACTGTGTAATCAAATAGGTTGTTATGTTGCTATTGATTCTTAGCTTCCTTGGAGCCATTTCATTTCGGAGTTTATTTGTTATAGGTATGATCTCTCTCTCTCTCTCTCTCTGTCATACACATACATGCAGAAGCAGACACATATGCATATGCGCACATGCATTTTTTCCGCTTGGAGTCCCTTTAATCTAATCCAATGATACCCTTTGCCTTGGCTCCTACTTATTCTTTGTTTTTTTGTCTTTCAATTGTGTGAAAATTGTACCACTTTAACAGTTAGTCAATTTCAAACTGCAGCTCTGTGTTCTTTCTATTGTTGCAGGACTTCCTGTTGCTTTTCTGGTATTTTCTGTGTACGAGAAAAACGAAGTAGCAATTGATGCCATGTTTTTGGAAGCTTTCTCTTTTGGATGCAGATTGAAATCTGATATAACTAAAAAAGTACTTGGCGCTTTGAAGCGTGCTTGATGGATGACTTCCCAACTTTTCCTAAAACAGCATCTCTATCTAATGTGTTGTCGAGTACTTGTGGGAACCCTTCACGAAGTCGTTTGTTCATTTTGCTTAATAGGGGATATCCCACTTGTATCAATACATATAAACTCTTTTTAGAAATTACTTATCCAAAATCTATTTTGCTAATTGAATGATGGGGCTGATATTTTTTTTTCTTTTTTGTGTTTAATTTATTTTGCAGTTTTTTTTTTTCTTGGGATGATAAAGCCATCGCCCATTTTCCTTTGTTTTAATGGAAATTGAACTTCAAACCTGATTCCATATTCTTTTATTTTTGTGATTTGTTTCCGAAATTGAGGAGGAAAAATAAGTGAATGTGGTTTACTTTTGGATATTTTAGAAACGAGTTGGATAAATATCTATTAACCCTAATAATTTCATCAAATGATTGGCAAAGTTATTTTTTTACGTTAAAAAAAATCAATTATTGGGAATGTGTTCATAAAGAGAGTTTAACAATGCGTCTAGTTCATTAACATTCAAACATTCTAGAGCATTCATATAATATTATATTCATAAATACAAAGAAACTAAGTTAAACTAGCAGTAGCAGTGTGTTCTGGGAAGGAACAGAGGAGTATAGTCCTTCGCTACCTCCATGCACCACAAAAACATTTCCCTTGCTAATGAAGGATTCGCCATTGTAATCATGAACAGAACCATTAACGAAGCATACCCACATTATTAAAAGAGTGCAAGAAGACGAAACAAGCTGAGGTTGACAGCCCGATTTGCGATGCCACTGATAGAAAGAAAGAAACTCTATGTGTGTGTGAGAGACGGAGAAGAGGGAGAGATGGGTTTTTGGATCTTTGAGTGTAACAAGTGGCAAATTAAGAGAAATCGTCAGAGAAAGTTGCAGAGAGCGTAAAGCAAGCGAAGAGTAGGAAATTTTTGTCAAAGAACTCGCGGCGTGGGAGGTCAGGTGGGAGAGACGATATTAATTTGGTAATTAAACTGTTCAAGCCCAACAGCCTAATCAAATCAAAAAATGATCTCCAATGAAAATTTTATAATGAGCCTTAAGATCATCCCAATTAGATAGTTCGCCGTTTTAATTGAATAAAAAAATTATTTATATTTTTTGAGAAAAAAATGAAACAATACTTAATCGAACTAATGCACTTTAAAAAGAAAAGTAGAAAACCCATAACATAGTCAACAAGACTCCAAAAAAAAGAATTAGAATTCAGAAGCCTCTATCTTCACTCCCTGTCTTCTTCTTCTTCTACTACTTTTTCTTTTGGGCACGTCTCTGCAGCAGTAGATTGGCACTACTTTTTATTGGTTTTTGGAAGTTGACATTTCCTCCACCATAGAAATTTTATTACAAATTCCCTTCTTCATTTTTATTTGATTTGGGATTTGGGCACCAGTTTCCTTGACTCTTATATCAAAAACCTTCCCTGGCTAGTACTACCCCTTTTGTTTATGCTACACCATAAGGAAGAAAATAAACTTTGAGTGTGTTAAAAATTAAATTTTTTCATATAATTATAAAGTAAATATATAATTTAATTTAAATAAAAAATTTAATTAAAAAAAATAATGTAAATAAGTAAATATAATTTGATTTTGAAAAACTTAAATTTTTCAGTGGACTAAAATACTAAGTTAATATAAATTTTAGATGAGAGTTTTAAATTTTTAGTGAGTTACAGAAAAAATTTTCATTAGATTAATAAAATAAAATAAAAATTGGGTGGCCCAGATGGGATATATATATATATATATTAAAGAAAAACGTGAATTAACAATAAAATCAATAAATTTTAATTTTTTTAAAATTTTTACGTGATTAGATTGCTCTAATAAAAAATGTGATATTAATGATTTGTGTCTAATGAATAATTTTTTTTTGAGATATTATATTTATTTTTGACTGGTTGTATATCTAATTATATGGGAAAGATTTAAAGTTGAAGTCTAAGACTTCTCTCAAAAAAATATAAACTTCTTATTATTCAAATTAAAGTTTGGGTGATAAAAAATTTAATTGATTTAATAACAAATTGTATCCATTATTATATCTAATGAGTATGAACGAAATTAAAAAAATAATTATGGATGAATTTTTTTTTTTTTTTTATAAAAAATTAGATTTTAATGATAATATATATATATATATAAGTCAAGTGAATAATTTTTTATAAATAAATGAATTTTTTTTTTAGTTGTGGACCATCGCAAGTTTCATGTATGCTAATGAGATAAATAAAATCAAATTAATAATAAATTTACTATTAAATTTTATAATAAATTTATAAATTCGATATGTATATATTAATGAATTTATAAATCTGATATATATAAGACAATAATATTTTGAGTATTGTTTTGACTAATTCGAATGGCACAGTATGAGGTTTTTTACGGTGAAAATGCTTCCAACATAATTTTTTATATTTTTAAAATTTAAATTCAAAATTTTTAATTAAGTGATATTAAATCTGTTTCACTTGAGTAAATACTTATATTTATATAAAAGACAATAATATTTACAATCTACACTATAAACTTTTTATCTAAATAATAAGTATATTTTCTAGCGATTTTACATATTAAATATATTTAAATTATATATTCAAAAATTATCTTTTAAATTATGTGTTGATATCCAAACACCATCCTTTCTAGGCCGTTGACATACGTAAAGAATGGTACGTACCGTGGTGGTAAGGAAAATACCATAAAGACAAAAGGAACTCTTTGCCTTTATCTTTCACACCAACCTATACATTATTTCATAAATGCATATTTGATTTGAGTTGCTAAACATGCAAAATTAGGTAAAATAAAAATATATATATATTTTTAATTTATATATCAATTTATTTTTATATAAATAAAAAAAATATATATTTTGTGTTAATAATTTTTAGTTGAGAGTATAATATTGATATAAGAAATGTTACAAAACTATGTCATGTGTGATGTGTCACATCCAATTTCTCTATGAAAATGACAATGTCATAGTGGTCAATGATGTTAATTTCTTGTCTTTCCTCATAAGGTTCAAATTAATTTGTAATATTTACCAAAATTTTCTTCTTCTTTTTTTAATTAATTTATTTATATACTTAAAAATATTTAGAGTGAAAAGCCTTTCTATTGTTAAAATTTTTATAAATATAATATATGTAATAAGTTTTATTATAAAATGGAGGTGATAAGAGTCATTCATTTATTATTTAAGTTTTTTTTGGAAACAAATATATATATTATCTTTTAATTGCAGTAAAAAAGAAAATAAAGAAAAAATTTGAGACTTCCCACGAAATTAATCAAACTCAATAATTATCTAAATTTTTTAATATTTATTTTTATTGATTTGAATCGAAACTTAACTTATAAAAGTTTTTAGCTGAATTTAATCAATCACATTATAGTGTAATTAATAATAATTATAAATATTAAATAATAATTATTTTATAAGAAAAATATAATAATTAATTATTTAAATTATTAAATATATGTTAATATATATATTAAATCACCATTAATTAATTGATATTAATATTTAATGGATTAAATTCTAAAAATTTATCAATATATACACTCTTAAAATAATAATGACTAGCTAGTAGTGGCTTTAATTAAAAATTATATTTCTCAAAAAATAAAAAATAAAAGTCATTAACAAGTCCGTTTATTTAGTGTTAATTTATTTTTTCAGGTAATTTGGTATTATATTAAGGTCAACTGTTTGATAGTTTTTGGCTGGTGAAGTTGCTGATGGCTGCAGTGGGCTTTAGCATCACCGATATGATGGGAACCCATTTAATAATATAATAATTGTAGTTGTAGATAAAAAAAAAAATAATAATAATAAATTATTAGGTTGAAAAAAAAATATTAAATATGATTAAAATAAAATATATTTATATTAAAATAAAAATATATATGTATATTAATTTATTTTTATGTGAGTAAAAAAATATTTTTATCTCATTTAATAATTTATTCGTTGATAATATTTTTTAAAAAATTTTTATTTATATTGAGTGTATATATTAATTTAATGAGATAAAAATATTTTTAAAAAATAAGATATTAATGACTTTTATTAAAAATAAAAAAATTATTTTAATAAAAATATCTCATCACTTATTAATTATATATATATATATATATATATATATATATATATATTTCATATATTTAAATTTTAGATAATTAATTTAAATTTTTTAAATTTATAAGTTTTAGGTGTTATATCTTGTTTTATATATTATTTTATATATTATATTATTAATAAAAAATTATTAATTATTAAAATATTTTAAAATTAAATGATGCAATACTCAAAAAATTACGTGAAATAATAAATAAAATATCGAATAGAATGAATGATCTGTATTGTTACCCGACCCAATTGAGAGTTTCACAGAAAAGGGCTGCAGTCCGTGACTCAATTGAAGTCAATTACCTTCTTCCCTTTGTCTATTAACAATTTCTCTCACATTCACACGTATATATATATTAAATATATTTGAATTTTTTATTTATTTATTTTTTATCCAACAAAATTTAAAAAGTATTTGATTAAAAACTCTATTTTAAAAATATTATTTTAAAAAATTATAATATTTAGCTTATTTTTTTTTATTTTAAAATAATTTTTTAAATTAATTATTTAAACAATAAAAAAAATATAATATTTTTAAAATTTTAAAACAACATTTCATATTAATTTTAAGTAAATCGAAACACTTTTTTAACCGTGTTAATCTAATTAATTAAGTTGAATCCTTATGACACGATGAAACCTGCCTTTATAAGAGTAATATTTATATTTTATTTTGTTATATTTATTTAGTGATTTTGTTAATTATATTTTTATATATATTTTTTAGTGATTAATTACATTTTAATTAAATTTCACCTAGTAATTTTATTATTTTAAATGACAATATTATTAATTAAAATTATTAAAAAATACATTTTATTCTTAATAATTTAATCGCTTTCACAATTAATGCATACATTAAAAGTTAATATCCCCAAACAACTGTATTATTACATAGGTGGAGCTATAAATTTTGAATATTAATTATAATTCACATCACAATTTTCATTTCAACGTTAATTCAATCATTTTCAAAATTGCATAAATATTTATAAAAATGATAAAATAAATGTCTCAAAAATATTATCATGCTTATGTTTATACAAAAGGAAATTAATGCAGAATTATTGAAAAAATATATCTGTTGTTTAGTAAAAGAAGATTATTACTATGTTTTCATTTTTACTTGAAATATATAAAACTCAAATTATATTATTTTTTTTTACAACTAAATATATAAAACTCAAATAAATCATTTAAATTTTGATATCAAATTTAAAATTATTAATAAATAAACATAGAATCAGAGAAAAAGCTATGTTGGTGACCAAAATCCAATAAAAATTAAATTAATTAAATGATTTTTTTTAAAAAAATATAATTAATTTAAATTTAATTATTTATATAATTTTTTTTATCTATTTATTAATAATTAATTTATTATACATGAGAGTAGATACGAAATTAAATAAATATTTAACATGATATTCTAACATTAAATTTGGAAAAAAATATTTATTAAAATTATTAAAAATTTATAAAATAATAAGAAAATAATTTAAATTATTGAGTTTGTTAGGACACTTCTCCATATAAAAGTTGTTCCAACACATTTCCAATGAATTAAATACGGGAGTGGACCCTATTGTTTAGGAAATAAACAGCAAACGGCACCGTACAAATTTTTAAATAAAATTCTTTAGACAGCGTCCAGTGGAGCTCGTGGCGTGTTGAGGCCATAGCATACGCCGCGTGTTCGCCTAAAAGCGCACCACTCGGCAGCCTTTTGAACTTGAAAAAGGCCACTGGCTCGCTCTTGCCCTGCTGTGATGGTATTTTCGTAATTCTTTAATAACCAGATGCCCATTTAGATTCTAATGTTAGCTTTTGAATATGGGATAAAGAAAGTGTAAACAGCTTGTGCTTTGCTTCAGAATTCTCTACTTGTAAAATATGGTGCGATTCCCATTTATTTTAACCAATAAAGGGAAAAGAAACAAACAAAAGCAGAGTTGAAGTAGTGATTTTTGCACCATCCACAGTCACAGAGAAGCACAAGACAGCACTGCCTTCAAAAACTAATTTTAAAAAAGAGAGCTTTTTTTTTAATATTCTTTGAAGGGATCTCTGTTCAAAATTCTCAATTTGTCTGAATCTGTTAATATCTGAATCCCACTATCTTTGATTCCTTCTCTCTTTTTTATCAGCAATAAAAATTCATGCTCTTTTCCTGCTTTCAAGTCTCTACGCTCTTGACCCTTTTGTTTTTTCTTCAAAGACTATACAGTCTGATTCTGATTTTCTTTATTTGTAGGCTTTCTGGATAGTATTCTTATTTGTATCCGTTGATTTGAATACCCCTTTTTTTTTTCTTTAAATACTTAGTTATTGCAAATTCCTCATCATTATCTCGTATTTATTAGTTTTCATTACTTGAGAAGTTTTCCTTCGCGCCCATTAATCTTTTCTTTCTTTTCCTCTTTTGTAATGTTTGTAAGTCATGGGATTTTCATTATCTGCTTTGAAAGGCCGGTATTTTGTTGGTTCTTACTTTTGTCCCACTTATAATCAGTGGAGTTCTGTTCACTTGCAAAATTGTTAATCACAAATTAAGGAGGTGAATATGGGCGGAGTTGGTAAAGTGGAAGTGATCAATAGTAAGAGTTGCTCAAGACTGTTTGTGGGTTTTCAATCTTCAATCCCTTCCTTTAGAAGTTTGCAACCTTTCGAGCCAATGTCTCTTGCAACATGCTCTGGTGGGTCTGAGCCCGTGGTGGTTCGATCAAGCGGTCCTTTTGGGGGTCTTGTTATATGTGTTACAGGTCTATCTAAAGGTATGTGCTTTACAGCTTTAATCATTTTTTGTTTTCTATTGACTTGGATGTTTTTAAGATTTGATTCTATCCTCAAGTTGGGGAAAGAAAAAGGATCGAGTAATTTTGATTCCGTGTTAGAAATCAGCTTTTTTTGGTTATTATTATCTTTACGAGTTGTTGACAATGTCCTTTCCTTCTTGTTCTGTATCTCTGATCATTAGAGAGGAATTTAATTCTCTGGAGTCATGAATTTGAACTCTGCAGTTAATTAAGGTAGCAGTGATGGCTTGTTTTAAGCAGTTGATTTGATAGAACTTCAAGTCGGCAGCCGACATTTTTTACCCGCTCTACGGATAAAACTCGCCCATTTTATGGGGCGGGTGGATATTGACACACCCGTCCCCAACCACTTTGTCTCCATTTATATATTTTATATTATATATAATATTTTAATACATATAAATATATATTAATTTTTTAAAATTTATTTTTACATATTTATTTATATCATAATTATATTTTTTAATTTTAAGTAAAATATACATAATGACACCTTTTATATGTATATACACCTCGTCCCGCACCGTTAAAAGACAGGTACGGTATGGGAATAAAGAACTCGTCTCATATCCGACCAGTTGTTATTTCTATTGTTGGGATTTGTTGCTTGTCATTTTACTGTTGCTTTTTCTTTTTATTTTTTTGGTATTTCTTACTAAGAAGTCTTGTTGTTGTTGTTTGATTTGCTTAATTTCTATATGTTCGAGTTTCTATTCCTTATGCAGAAGCAAGGACACAAGTCATGGAAGCAACTGAGAGATTAGGTGGTCAGTACAGCTCCAATTTGCATCCTCGGTGTACCCATTTGGTGGTCCAAATATCCTTTACATTTTGTTTTTTATACTAACATAGATTATCATTTTGTGATTTCTTTGGAGGAAATGATGTTTGCTCTCGCTGTCTCTCTCTGCTTATTATAAGTGAATTATTGCATTGGACTTGGTTGGATTAACAAGTGAAAACTGAACCTTAAAAAAGAGTTTTTTTTTTTTCAGAAAAAATAAATAAATAGGCAAATGTGACCATATTATCGAACTGTATTTTTTTTTTCTCTTTATTGAAAATGCATTGCTTTATTGATAAATGACAAGATAGATTTTTCAACGTCTTCTAATCCTAAAACATATGTTCTGTAATAAGTGTCGTATTCTCACTAATGCAATTCTTTTGTGATACCTTAACGCTAATTACAGCTTTGGTGGGCGCAAGTTTGAGCATGCTTTGAAGCATGGATCAAAAAATGGTCTCTTTGTTGTTACACTTGGATGGTTTGTGGACAGTGTCAGGAGGAATGGTATAATGCTGGCTACCCTTATGTTTCACTTTTCCCTTTCAATAGCATACTCTGTGCAATCTGAACTGGCTTAGCTGCTGGTAGCCCTCTAATTTCTTTTGCAAATTCAATGATATTAAATCCCCTTTCATGATATTAGGAATTGGGTACAAGTAATATCATGAATTGCATATTCTCCCTCTCTCTCTCCTCTCTCATCTTGATTGTATTTGAAGATGGTTTACATGGCCCATCTTGTTTATCAATATATTCTCTATGCAAATGGATGTTGATTGCTGTTGTTGAACAAGAATTGAACAAGGAATTAATCAAAGCCACTGAGATTTTTATTCCTTTTTGCAGTGAGGTTGAGTGAATCAGTCTACAGTGTCAAGACTGTCCGCGAAAATGATGTGCGCTTGAATGACTTAAATCGACTTGTTGGATTTGATAGTGCTCAAAATTCCTGTCTTCCTATCGGTATAAATGATGCCAGGAAATTTGAAATGACCGAGGGACTGCATAAACAATCATCTGGAAGAAGTTCTAATAGAAGTATAGGATCAACTTTATCCGGGAATTCCATGTACGTTGATTCAGACATTTCAGATGATATGCGAAATAAGGTACCTTGAATTTCTATGATAAATAGCATTTGTTGTAGTTTGCTTTGAGCAACTTTTGAGGCACTTGATATGCTTGGTAGGTTTACGAGGCAGCTACCAGAGAAGGTGCCACGCTTTTAGATCAATGGTTTGTTGGTTGCAGTGCAACTCATGTAGTATGTGAAGGGGCTTCCAGCCAAAGATACCTTGGCCTCTCTAACAACCTTGTAACTGTGAGTGCTTCTTCATCACTTCATAAATTTTATAAAAGTAAATGTTCTGCATTTTCATTTTCTTCCTTTGATAAGTGCTTACTATTGGATATAGAGCTGCTTTGATACTCTGTTTGCATGTTCCACAATATGTTTGAAAGTTAAGTGTGCTTATTATTGGATACAGAGTTGCTTTCAGACAGATAATTGATGGCATTATCTGCAACTTGAAAGGCATTTATATGACTGATTATAACAAAAAAGTGCTCTCCTTTATTACTTGTATCTCAATCAAATTCTTTTGGCAATTGGTGTCAGCCACTTTGGGTTCTAAAAACAGCAAAGGAGAAACATGTCCACAGGCTTGTTCGGATATCTGCTGATTTGGCCAGGCAGGTTGGGATGATGCTTGAAAATTTTCACAATGGCATTGCAGGACAGGTATTTTTTCAAAATGTTCAATCATTTAAAGTTATCATTCTGATGGTTTAATCAGAATTTCCCAACTGCATGTAATCTTCAATGTTGATTTTTTAAAGGAAATAACTGGGGGAAAAATCCCTCGAGATGTTCAGAATTTGAGAAGTAATGCAAGCCATGGAGAAAGGCAACAGATTGTGAATTTTGCTAAGAATGGAGTTAGAAGTCGCCGCGGTTGTCGAATGCAGGTTACTGATTATTCCTATGCTGTGTGCCTTTTCTTCTCATAGTTGATTAGTCTTGAAGGGGAAAGGCTAAAGAGGGTCATACCCTTCAGTATTTTGCATGCAAGTGACTTCTCAAAAGAATTGAAACTATGCTGAGGGACGATTTTCTCAGAGTGGTGCTAAAATGTCGTGGGCAATGAAGCACTATTGCATGGAGTCAAGTCTTAGGAGTGGTTACTTCATTGAAAATACTAAAGGATAAGACCATGGCCAGATAGACCCTGTGGATATAGAATTTTAAACTGAAATTCCCTTGGCATATCATGCATCAGTGGTTCTTGCTTTGTGCAGCATCTGCTGAGTGATTGTTAACAATGCAGCTGGTTATATCTTGCAAATTTGTCACTTGTTTTTAAGAATGTTTGTTGGGGAGGGTTCGTCTGGCTTAATATTGAAATGCATTACTTGTGTTGATGTGAAATATGGCATTTGTGAATTCTGTGGGTTCTTACAGACCTGTCAAACCCCAATACGTCCAATAACCCCAAGCAGCCTTCTGGATTCAATCTGCTGGTCAATATCTGAGACAACTTCAACTGCTTCTATATACACAGACTCTCTTAGTAGTGAAGATGGTGGTGAACATCATACATCTGTGTTCTTTGATGCAAAGGAGGACAAGGATTCAGAAGCTTCATTTTCAAACCTAACACGACCACTTACAGAAAGGTTCTTGCTCTTTTTCTCTCTCTTTTTCAATCTACTGTTATTCTCTTAATAATGTGTAGCCTTACTGTATTTTTTTTTCCTATGTGCCTTGCTTGCAGTGACAAAACTGAGTTAGTATTTAAGAACCACTTCCTGACCATACTATTTCCTATTGACCGGTTTTCTGAAATGGGGCCTTCTTCAAGAACGTTTTTCAGTGAAAATGGTTTCACATGCTTGCAGGTGTTAGATCATATATATGCATTTTATCAGGTACGATTGAAGGTCTTTCCACTCCCTGCATTGTTCCTTACAGTGTTTGTACAGTATTTTGTGTGCGCGCGCTTTATTCTCAACTTTCTTTGAGTTGAGAGTTAGCCCATTACTGTCTTTTAATATTAGAGTTGTAATGGCATTATGTATAAACATCATGACCAACTGTTTGACTTTTTTGAAGGATTGTCTGTTTTGAGAATTAGACAGGTGGAGCTAATCTAGCCAATTTCCTTCACTTGCCCTTCTTTGTACTCTTGCAGGAGAATATGTCAGCCTCAGAAATAGAAGCTGCAATTCACACTGATTCAAGGCATGCTGACCGGCTCCGATCTGTGTACTCCAGTAAAGAAACGGCCGAGTTGGGTTATGTAATTTTTAAACGGATTGACTTCTTAGGGAGCCGCAAGAGCTTTGAGATGTTGAAGCGCGTCACTGGAGATAACAACAGTCACTTATATGAACTCATGATCAGAGCATGATGTTGTCTTATCAGGTATTAACATCATCGCAATATACTGGTTTAAGTGGTAATTGATGACCTGTCAGAGCCATTAGTTTGGAGACAAGAACTGCACATGATCTGTCCACAATTTTCCAAAGTAGGAAGTTTTCTATGTGACATGATGTTTTTTTATTTTGAATATACATAAACTTTTATTCAGGTGTGCATTAGGAATGGTAAAGAGTGAAAATACCAACAGATTTTCTTATTCTTCTCAACTATTCTTTTTCACACATGCAAATCCATCTTTTAGAAGGAAAGTTCCTGTATATCATACTATGTAAATTTCAAACACTGTTGAACTGTTTAGTTTGCAAGTGGGAAACGTTTGATTTATGTGCTTTGTGTTCTTTGTAAAAGGTTTAGTAATTAGAAGGATTGAGAGTGAAAAATAGAATGAAGGGATAATCATGTTATTAGTGTTTAATTTTTTTTCAGAATTTCAATTTTTGTGTTTGTACTTCATTTATTTTTTAGTGTTTGAAAGAGAGAATGTTTTCCTCATCAGATATATTTGGTTGGAATTTGATGGAAACATTAAAATGTAACTATTTCAACATGATTATTCATTGACAAAAACAAATATGATTATGTTAGAACAAGAGTTATCAGTTCTGTTCCCATTGATAGTATATATCAATAAAATCATGGATGGGTAAGAAAATAATCATTAACCTATGCTAAAATACATTCTGCAATGTGACACAAACCTTGCTGTTCGCAAAGCTCTGCAACTATATACAGTTTAAGAAAAAAATCTGATGGTTCACTATCAAGTTCAACTACCAGAAAATAGACTTATCACTGAAGCTGCCCCCATTATGGTGCAGTGCGGATGATGGACCATAAAACAGAATTCCTCCTGATGAGACATTACCCATTACTTGCAGGGTGGGTACCTGGGTTTGTTTCTTAGTTGCTTTAAATTTCCTATATTAGAGAATGGTAACTTGTATCAGCAGCAAAATTAGTTCTCATCGATGATCTTGAAGCTCATAAAGCATAGCGAGTGCAGCTGTTCTAACGAAGTCCTCTTATCAAATCTAGGATATCCTTTGCACTTGATTTTGTAATCTCAAAATAAACTTGATATAATCGAGTTTTTTTTTATTGTGGGTTACAGAATGAGGGTTAAGCCCTAATACACAGCTACAATAACACATTCGAAATTGGTCAATACCTCTACTGTCATCTATTATCAACTCATGAAAATCCTGGTGATAATGCATTCGAAATTAGTCAACACCTCTACTGTCATCTATCATCAACTTATGAAAATTCTGGTGAATACTCTCAACTTCATAAAAATTCAAAAAAAATACTCCTTTTGACCATATAGAAAGTGCATTTATTTGCTTTTCTATTGTAGCGATCAATCTCAATCCTTCATTTTCTTCCTATGAAAAGCTTAACTCCCTTGCCAAAATTACATCAATTAGTCATCTTTTTGTAACGAGTTAAGATAAGATAGGATATTTTTAATTATTACTTTAAAAATCAAAAGTATATTTTTACAGTATGCATATCTAAATATAACATATGTATAAAATATTTTATTTAGAAAATAATAAGGGAATATTTGGATAGATGATTGACAATTACCGATTTAAAATAAAAATATTTTTTTAAGTTGGCAGAAGTTTTAGTCGATAATTACAACTCCCACCTGTTATCTGATTTTACCGTTTTGAAAAAGACAAATCGATAATTAATTTTATATAAATACTTAATAATTTTTCAATTATCGACGTGTGTATTTTTAAATGGTAATTAAATTTTATAGTTGGTTATCCAAATACACCCTAAATTAATTTACTATAATTTTCTTGAGATTTTCAGAATATACAATTTGATCCCTTTCCTCTAAAACCTAATTAAATGATCTTTATAATTTTTTTTTGGTCACGTAAGTATATAAATCTGATTAATTTACCATGAGTCGGGAGGAAATGGTTTTTATAGTTTAATTTTGTCACTAGTAAATCATTTTTTAACCAAAAAGAGAGTAGTCAGATATAATTTTTTGTCAATTACTTGCATTATTACTTGTATTTCAAAAGGATATTCATTACTAAAAAAAAATTCTAAATTGTGGTTTTTCAATTCTAGGTTTTTTATTTTTTTATTAATTAATCATATCCTCAACGAATATATCAAATCTCCATAAACATCAATATAATTTCTTCAGAAATCAGCAGTGTAACTACACAATCATTATGGATTAAAGCCTAGCTGTTCAATAAACAATTATCTGTTCCCCACAAAAATTCCTAGTAGAATCTTACTTCATAGAATGAAAAATTAAGATCAATTTTTCATACAATGAAAAAGAATGGTAAAATGGCAGTATTTACATCAATTTTTCATACCCTTCTTCTTTGATCCTTTTCATCAAATCCTCCAACTCAACATACATTGCATCAGCCTGGATGGGTTCTATCATCAACCACAAACAAATGCACCCTGTTCTTCACATCTATCCAACTAAACCCTGGATCTTTCTTCACATGCTTTCTCTGCATTGTTTTTCTGGCAGTATTTACATCATCACACTGGTTGGCACCAGCATAAATATGGATAATAGAACATATGCTGCTGAGTCAGATGGCTCCAAGGCCAAGAGGCGCGCTGCCAGCCGTTTTCCAGTATCCATATCTCCCACACACTACAAGCACCTAGCAAGGCTCTGTACATTAAGGCAGAAGCTTCAAAAGGCATTGATATCAGCTCCTCTGCCTCTTGAATGTGCCCTGAACGGCCAAGGGCATCAACAAGATGAGTAATGTTCAATCTCAGGCTCAGTACGATAATCTTTATGCATTGAATGAAAATGCCTATAAGCTTCAGAAACAAAACCAGAATGGCTGCATGCAGAAAGGACACCGATAAGGATAACTCTGTCAAGTTGAATACCATGAGATTTCATGACTTCGAAAAGGTGAAGGGATTCTTCATCATGACCATGTTGAGCTAAACCCACCAACATGGCATTCCAATCACAATTTTTCCCACATCCATTCTTTGAAATTAGCAATATGCATCTTCTATGTTCCTACACTTGGCATACATATCACCGAGTGAAGTCCCAACAGAAGGATCTGAAGCACAATGCAGCTTGATTATATTTGCATGAATTTGTCTCCCCTGTTCCAGTGCTGTTAGACAAGAGCTGGCTTTGATAAGGGTAGCAAAAGTATATTCATCAGGTAGGACTCCAGAGAGTCTCATCTGATGGTATATAGAAAGTGCACGGTCTACATCTGCATTTTCAATACATACTGAAATCATAGTTGTCCATGCAACATCATCTGGCACAGGGATATCATTAAACGCAAGTGTGCATCTACCATGTCTCCACATTTAATGTACATGTGAATAATACAGATACTGACAAATAAGTCTGAGATTAACCCAAATTTTATTGCATGAGCATGAGTTTGCTTCCCTTGTTCCAACCTCGCCAAGCAACCACAAGCTTTAGCAACAGTTGCTAGTGTGATCTCATCTGAAATCTCTCCCCTTTCATGCATCAAAGTGAAGAGTTCCGAAGCTTTATGACTCTCATTACTAGCTATTTACCCAAACATCATTGCATTCCAGGTCTCCAAATCAAACTCATTTTTGTTTTCATACAGTAGTTCTGCCTCTGCAATTAATCCACTTCTCGAATAAACATCTATAAGAGCAGTCGAAACAAAACTATCAGCAATTATACAGGTCTTAATAGCATAAACATGAAGCTGCTTGCTGAGACACAACTCATCTGCGAGGATCAAGTCCTTAGCACGCTTGCCAATGTGAAGTGATCTGGTTGAAGGCTATCACGTGATAAACAAATAAATAGATTTGCTGACTCTTTCACTAAAATTAGTCTGGGCACAACACGATATCATCTGAGTTCCATGAAATTAAATCCAGTTCATTCATGCTAGCAAATACTTCCTGTGCAAAAGTCAAAAGACACGGAGCCCATCTTTGAATACATGTTAATAAGACTATTTGCAACAGAAACCACGGAATCAAAGCCTGATTTCAAAATCATACCATGAATCTGTTGCCCCAACTTTATCTTTACCAGCAGCTGCAGCCAAAACCACAACTGAGGTTACATTGTCATATTTCACTTGTGATCTTTCATATTTATGAAACAATCAACAACTTCCTGATATCCACCAGCTTTTAAATATTCTGACAATTTTTTATTTTCCACAAACACATTTGAATTATCTTCTCATAAAAACAATTTAGTTGCATAATCTTGAATTTGCTCCTTGTACTTCTTTCCTGTATCAGAACCATCGTCAGGTGTCCCACTAAGAGCGCACCGCACGCTAGCATCACACGCTAGCATCATCAGAGCGTAAGCCACTCCAATGAAACTCCGAGAAGAGGCTGAGTGCCTCTTCTTGCAGACCCATTTCCACATATGCCTTGAGCATTACATTCCACGAGACCACATACCTCTCCTGCAACCTGTCAAATAAAACTCTAGCCTCCCTAACTAACCCAAACTTCGAATAAATTTTCACCAGAGAACCTGAAACAAAAGCATCCAATTATTTTACTGCATACCCATGAACTGCCTCAGAAGCACAAACATGTCCGGAAAGTAAGCACAGCTTTAACACTAGAGCCAAAGTAAACTTATTAGTGGAAACAAAACACTCACGAAGAAGACAAAAAAGGTGAAAACTGTTAGAATACAAAAACTAAAACAAAGATATGGAAAAATCCCATATCGATTATAAATGAAAACTATGTCTTCGCCTATGCGACAGCTAAAATAGAATTCCAGGTAACGATGTCTCTGTCAAGAGTGATTCGCATTTGGAATACATTGCAATGAGATTGTTGATTAATAGACGACCTGAAAAACTGCGAGAGGTTATGATATTTGCATGTAGGCATGAGCATGGTCCGGTTTAGAATTAGAATCAAACCGGATAAAATCAAAATCAAATCAGATAAAAACGGAATCAGTATTAAATTGAAATCAAACGTGACGGTAAGATTCAGTTCTGGTTCTAATAATTTTTGAACTGAATCGAAATTGGCGGTTCCCATTCGGTTCAAACCAAAAAAATATATTTTTTTTAATAAATTTTTCATATACTTTTTTTTTTTTAAGAAATTAGAAGTAGTACTACAAAATTATTTAATTTAAACTTAATTAAAATTAATTAGCATTATAAATAAATCATATATTTAATATATAGCTATTATATTTATTAATAAAATTAATTTATAAATAAATTTTTATTAATTTTTCTCTAAACTAATCTACATATTTAAAATTAAACATTCAAATGTATTATATCATCTACTCTTATTTATTTATTTTTATTTTTATCAAAATATAGACTAATTTAAAATGTGAATTATACTAGTTGTTTATTAGATTCGATTCAATAATTTTATAACTATTTTTTCTTTAAAATTTTAATTTATACATTAATTTTTAATAAATTCAATTTGAAATTATATTGAAACTGTATCTAAACCAAAATCGAAACTATTTTGAAATCAGCACGAAACTGCATCTTCAAATTTCAATTTAAATTCATTCAAAAACGTGGTTATACCTATTTACATGAACGCTCTTGCTACGGGCCAAGTTGGAGTTGGAGATGATAACGCGGAGGGGAGAGAAATATTAAAAGGAGAAGGAAATAGAAGGTGAGGGAAGGAAAGAGATGGGATTTGAAAGAGGAGAAACGGTAGCCAAAAATTAAAAAGAGTGGGTAAAAGCTAGGAGATTTATTTTCAACTTTTAAGGGTTAATTTCATCTGTGGTACTACAACTTATAACTTGTGTATATTATAGTGTTTTAATTTCATTTTGTTACTTAAAAATATTCGAACTTTACCTATTAATAACTTTAAAATGTTCTCGTTCAATTTTTATCTAAAAATTAACAGAATGTTGATGTGACTTTAACAACTCAGCATTTTTCATTTTTTTATTTTGGCACGTCAATCACTTACCCACTTCAATCTCTCTTTGCGCGTGAAACTCTCACACTCTCCTATTCACCTTTCTTATTTTCCTTTCCTATCTCTCTCTCTCTATTTGGACATGACTGAAACTGATTTTTTTATATTCATCAATCCAAAATGATTTGTATGTTTCCATAACCTGTTGAAAACTATACCCAAAGGTATCAATCATCACAACTCATAAGATAAAAAACACAAACCCAATGCAAAAAAAAATCCCATTACAGGCATCACCAATCCACTATTTAACATTATCCTATTCAAAAAACACAATACAAAAAACCTTGATGATGAACCCAGAAATTGTATTGCTTTTAGTATTGAATTTCACAAATTCGAAAGGGATTCTTGAATCAGAGAATGAGATTTGTTGAGGATTGGTTGCAAAATGGATTCTTATTTTTATGATATTAGCAATCAAATAAATGGATACCAGATCTCACATGTATTAACCTCTACTTGAGTTGGCATTTGTCCTTCTTAAGAGTTGGTGTGCATGGCTAGAAGAATTTGCGCCCGCTGCTGGTCGAGCACCGCTAGGAGGAGAGAGTTGTCTTGCGCCCGATTGATTTACGCTGAGCAGTGCTGGTTGAATTGCAAGGAGGAGAGAGATGAGCACTGACTGATTTGCACTTATGGCAAGGGTTTGAGGGCTAGTGCATAAAGAATACGTTGCAACAAAGCAAATTTTTTGGCTACCGCAAGAGTTTGGGATTAGCATATTTGCAAGAGCTAGGGTTTGGCGTTAGGAAGGAGCCTTTGAGTCTTAATTCGATTTGCAATGTTCATGCCTCTGATGATGATTACTGATGATTTGTTACTAGGAATTAGAGTTACTCTTTGATATGTTGATTTGCTACTGGGAATTCAATTTGCAATGTTCACAATTCCTTTGTACTCTTTTCATAATTCCTTGAGCAAACATGAGAAACTCACGAACCATATGAATCTTCTTCCCTGTGTACATAAACAGAGAGAGAAAAGGGCAGAGGTATGCTTTTGAATTTTCATATCTAAATCTTCTTCCCTTTGGTTCTCTGCTCCGTCGTCGGCCCGCCACAACTGGTTGTTCGCCCATCATCTCTCTCTCTCAAGTTGTGGTTCACTTGTTTAGAGTTTGACAATGAGGGAAGAAGAAGATTGCAATAGGAATTTAAGCCCAACGATTACAAGAAATATGAATTAATTTTTTTCTTTACCATTCTTCTACAAATCTCTTAAGTTAAAAAGTGATGTATCTAGGCGTAAAGAAATAAGTAACATTTGTGGGTAGATATGCTGATAGAAAATATAGACAGAAGAACTTGAAATCTATTTCACGCGCACAAAAATTAAAAAATATGTTTAAATTTGATGCGACTTAATTTAAATTAAAAAATTAACTATGTGTGCAAACAGTTAGTGAGATGAACGCATTCATAACAGAAGTGATTAGTGTATAAAATTTAAATATTTTTAAGTAATAAAATAAAATTTAAATATCATACGTATGCGAATTATAAATTAAAATATTATAAGTGAAATTAACCCCAACTTTTAGCTCTCCATTGGTTTTGGTATTGCATGAACAGCACAATCATTGTGTTCGTACCTACAAGGAAACAACTAATTCGTGCAGAAAGCTCAAGTACTTTAATTAATTATGTCTTTATACTTTAATAATGTGCTGTTAGCATGTCAGATAGTGAGTTAATAATCAAAATAATTATTTTCTTCAGCACAATCTTAATCAATAGATTGAAACAGATTAAATAATAATGAAACTTGTTAATAATTCCTACTTTGTTTAATTTTTGTTCTTCCTATTTATTTTTATTGTCTTGATTGTTGTTATTATGCCTAACAAGAAATTTCTCAATCAGGGATCATCTCACACCTGAATCCTCACCATCGATGATCATTGCAGATAAATGCGCTTTTCTTCAAAATACCTGCACAATCGGGATGCCATAACAAGCTTCCCATTTGAAAAGCAGCTAAGACCACTAAAACTTCCATCAAGCCAAACCCATCATTTAAATCCATACCCACAGCTATACCCGTTGCAAACAGCCATGGGTGATGTAGATTTCCGTCTGGGATGAGAGTTCCGAAACAGCATCCAGCCATTGCAAAATAGTCACGCTTGAAGAATTGTACAATCATGTAATTCAATTCTATCAGTTACATCTGAGAATTTGAAAAGAAAAGAAAAAAGTAATGTAACAAAAAATAAGATACAAATTTAACAAAATGTAAAAGAGCTGCAAAAGATAAGCTGATGTAGGGTCCGTGATGGCTCCCCAAGTAATGCTCCTGTCAACCAAGTAATGCTCCTGTCAACCGGCTAAACCTTAATGATACACTTCTGCTTCCTTTCACCAATTTTTCAGGTTTTTTTCATCTTTTTTTTCTCTTTTTTTTTTCCCCCATTTTTCAGGCTTTCAACTACTACATTTCTTCTCATGTACAGATACAAGAATGATTTGATGACTACAACTTGGATGGACTTTGCATTGTCTCAAAAAAAACTCCTATACCTCACATTGTCTAGTCTGTGGCTCAGTAGATCACTATTCGGAGCAGCCCTGGCTGTGGTTCAGTGTAGTCAAGGCCCTCTTCTTCAAGCAGGTATTGCTGTACGGCAATTGGAAGTCTAACTGGAGTGCGGGAACCCCTGGTATGATGGCCTGTCCCAACACAAATATAAACCTGCAGACGCTGCTCTGCAGCCCTGGCTGTGCTCCTCAAAACACTTAGTTCATGCTTTAGCACATGAATGGCTTCACTTACATGGAGACCATGAAGGTCTATCATCCGTTCATGTCCTCTCCCATTTCCTTGAATCTCTGGACCAACCGGGTTCCTGGGGAGGGGTAAAAACCTTTATAAACAAACAATAGAGAACATAAACAACTAGCAGTTACCCAAATAGATACCGCCAAAACTTCAGGGATTTTTTTCCCATTTTTCATCAGAAAACTCCAGGAACTAATACAAGGAATCACAATTGAATTTCTGGCCTAAACCAGAAAAAAAATTTCACAGGTGCACCCATATCAACTAATAATGAAGATATGCTGAAGCATCTTCAAAATTTAACTGCAGTCCATTTTAAGTGCCCTGGCTGCATGGGCAAAATACAGCGCGTCAAGACTTGTAGAGGAGAATTCTCACACGAACAAATGAGAGCAGAGGAAATAGCGAGGACAAGGGGGAAGTAGATGATAATAAGGATTTCACCCTACCGGTATCATCTCAATCCCTTCAGCAAGGAAACAGACACTTCAAAGTATTACACAAAAAAAATAAAAATAAAAAAGGAAAGGAATCACCTCAAAATCTCAAGATAGCAGCTTCACATAGCAAAAACTAAACTCAATTAGAGTAAAAAATCTAATAACCATTAAGCCAAACATGTCAGCTTGTTAATTGTAATGGTTAAGCTCAAGAAACCGTTACAAGAATTAACCAACCTCATGCGATAAATTGATTCCTGTGCCTTTCCGTGAGCTGCTTTCATATGCATATTGTGCAACTGCCCTTTCACACTCAATTCCTTTGCTAGAGCCTTATTTCCAATAAGATATGCTTGTCGTGCCTGTTTGAAGATATAAAAACAATTTGATCTATTGAATGGTAAATTCAATTACATCAGCACATCATTGACAATGAATAATTTTTGAAACATTGAAGAAGAATCCAACATATGGTTTAGCTTAGCAACCAGCAAACATGCTTGTGTAAATTTGCTGAATATGACCTAATCAGAAATGGCTTAAAGCAGTGGCAACAAATCTGGAAGAGGATTTATTTCTAGCACATTTTAGAGTTTATGCACAACTGCAACTTGTTCTAAATTTGGTTATTTAATATTCGTCTTGAAGGCAGCCCAACAGCATTACTGATCAACTAAGCAAGTGAAGTTCAACTTCGCTTAAAAGAATGGCGCCAGGCAAGGTAGAGGTAATTATATAATTTCAGATCAGTGTGCCTCTACCTATTTAAAGCATTAATTCTGTAAAAACTACAAAGGGGTAAGGGCCCCGTGTCCAGTCACTGTACTTCAAGACCACGTACAATATATAAAATGCAACCATGTAATTCTACAATTTAATTGCAAGTTTCTTTACTATAAAATACCTTAAGGGAAGTCAAAAGGGAAAAAAGTCAAGCAGCACACTCTTAAAATTTTTTGAGGATAACCTGTTCAAAATAGGCATTCCGTAATCGTGCATGATCCCGAGCTTCTTCCCGCAACTCAGAATACATATTTGCTGCCATCCAACAATGTTAAAGCAAACATATAGGCAGAAGGCATTTGTTAAACAAATAAAAGGAGCATAAATGCAAGTAGCTTTGTTGGATGAGGAACATTACCCACTGCTTCTCCAGTTTCAAGCCAGACAGAAGCTGATCGAGTTGAACCACGATTTTGCGTCCTATCAGCGTAAATGCCTCTCCCATTTCCACTACTATAAGAGCTAGCTAAAACATTGGAACTTCTGCTTGAGCCAACAGTGGAATCAGAAGAACCATTTTGTTCATACTTCCATATGCCAGAATCCTGAGATGCCAACTTCCTGACAGCTGAAGCAAAATCTACTGCACCGCCTCTAGATGGGATGGAAGAACTAGACTTGAATAAAAGTAAGTTTTCTTTGTCATAAGATCGATAAGGGTTGCCACTTTGCTGAATATTATCTCCAGCATATTTAGAAGGACCATTCTGACTATCGGACATAGGAAGTGCTGGAAAGTCCAGAGCACTGAGATTGGGAACTGATAATGCCTTTGAATTTATATTCTGATTGAAACCACCATCGACTTGAAGCTACAATTTAAGACAATATCAACTATAAATTTCTAAATATAAAGGGCATTAGAAATATATCGAGAGAAAGATAAAATCTCATGTAAAAGAACACTTTTAAAGAGAATTGCATATTTTAATGTGATGTGACTCTTTAAGACCAAGTGCCTCTAAACACATTTAACCCCAATATATACACCTGTTAGGATAGTTATTTCAGCCCAAAATAAGTGCAAAGCATCAACAGGAGGAAAGAACCAAAACAGAATCACTAAACCCCAGTTACCAGGTAACAATGTCTTAAGAATTGAAGGCTACACATAAAGACTATAGTTGAACCGAGTCACCTCAAAACTCATAGGGGAGCGAGCTCTTTCCACCCAAAATAAGGCATAAGAGGCATTTGCTCACCATGGTTACAATCCAACCAAACATAATCACCCATTGCAACTCTAGATTTTCAGATGGGTAACTGTTAGACTGTTTCTTCCTGCACTTATTGCAATAGCCAAGGTAGGAGGAATATAAATTAAATGTGGATGAGAAAGTACAAAGGCATTAAAAGAAAGACAGTTGAAACTTATTATGATTCAGCAAATAATAAATAGGCATCCTTTCTAGCCATCAGAGATTATTCTATTAATACGACCTTAAGAAATCCTGAAAATACTAAGCTGTTTGTTTATAAAAGAATATTTTATATGATTTAATTCTTGAAGATAACAAATAATAGCTTTGATATTGTTGAGTGAACTTTCCAAAGTCTTATAATCAGCAGCCAGGAAAAACACTGAACACCTGAAGATTTAAACAGCAGATGCAATTACAAAGACTTCACAAATTTAGCAACGGTACTTTATTGCCTTCAGGATGCACCCCAACCAATTCAGACTAAAGGCAAATTACTTCAAAGAGATGAGTTTACCTCTAGCTGAGTAAGAATCTCAATAGTGAGATTTAAATCGCATCCATTTGCAAAATAAACTTCTGCAAGGCTTTCAGCAGCAAACCCAGGGAACTGTGAAGACAAAAACTCCACAGGGTTCATGTCAGTGTCATCGACTATTGCATGCTCGCCCAGCACGTCATTCATAAATCCAGGTCTTGAATTCCCATTGAATGAATGTAAATCCCTACCATTGCCAAGAAGCTGATCACTGCCAATGATGTGCCTGTCCCAGGGCTTGGTTGTCAAAGTCAGATAACTGGCTGATGTTGGATCTTCCCCATAAGAAGCAGCAGCATATCTCATCTTTTCACTATAGCTGCTACCATTTATATTTCTTGGGGATAGTTCCTGTTGCTCAGTCAAGACATATCCACTGCCCAGAGAAGCAGGGAACTTTGGCACTTCACTGCTATCATGTAAAGACAAGCCTGCTAAAGAGAGCCCTCCAAGTGCTTGAGACTCGTGTTCACCCATGACCTTAAAATCAGGGGTGATATCATCAGGAAGCTGATGGCGCCAGAATTGATGTGCCTCATCATCAGAAGTATTAGAAACAGATGACTCTGATCGATCAAGCACTGCTTTCCCTATAGTCCCAGAAGTAGCAAACCTTGCTGTCGCAGCAGCCGTGTTTGAGGAACTTCCAGATGGAGAAGATGATGACCTGAGGGAAAATGGAACAAACTCTGCTGCATTTGGATTCAAAGCTGTCGCCTTGCTGGAAATACTAAGCTTTGTATTGTTGGTTTGAGACCCTTTCTTAGATAAGCTCATTTCTATACCAAAATGGAAACAAGAAAAGATTCTACATGCATAAAAAGACACACACATAAAATAACCACAAGTTGCAGTAGGCTTTATCCAAAACCTGCAGAAAAGTTTCATATACTAATCAGTCAAACAGATAAAAGAGCTAAATCCCATTGCACAATCACATGTATATGGTCCAGTCCAAGCTAAAAATGACCTCAACAACCTTATCTCAAACAATACCAATAACTGCAACTGCCATATCTCAACAACACTTCCTCCAGAAACTTTAATATAACTGTTTCCAAAATATTTACCATCTTAGCTTTAAAATATAAGTACAATAAAGTTAATTAACATTGAACAACAAAACACTAATACAGTATATCATTTCCTTAAGAAATGTGTAAACGACCTTAATTAGATAGCAGAACTATAAGCTAAAATAATAGAAAGATTATAGACAAATTACATTAAAAAAGACTGAATTGCACAAAGTAACGCACAAAACTCCATTAACTAACAAATTAATGAGATTTAGATTAAAAAAATAAAGGATAAATTAGCTTCAATTCAAAAAGAAAAGGTTAAATACAAAATACCCAAAAATAATTCATTAATTAAAACCCAGGAGTAGCAAATCAAAAAGAGCAAGACTTAACACAAAATCTGACAAAATCAACGGCTATAAAAAGCTAAAACAATTAAAAGACTCAAAGAAGTAGAACCAGTACAACAAATTAGCATTATGCAGACAATCAATTTACAGAGATCTCAAAAAATCAATTACAGAAAGAAGAAAGTCAAAACTAGAAGAAAAAACACAGAACAAGAAATTGAGAAGATCTATGAATAAAAACCTATAAATTATATACCTTTGCGAACCAAATCGAACGGATCCATAGGAGAAGATAAGAATCAAGATCAGAAATGGGAAAAAAACCCAAAAGAAAGAAGATAATAAACAGTATAAAAAAAGCAAAGAAGAGATAGTTAAAGGTGAATTGATATGTGGGTGTTGGAGCTTATGTGAAGCTCAGTAAGCTTGTGTTCGAGTTCTGTGTTGTGAGCGAATATTGTAACAATTCTCTTTCTTTTCTTTGTTTGCTTTGCCCTGCGTCTGTGTATTTGACACCACCACCACAAAAATATAGAAGAAGACACCCAACCCCTCGCCACTCGATTTGACCCCTACCCCCTTTCTCTCTAATTGTTTCTTTATTGTTATCTAAATTAATTTTGGACAAATATTAGTACAAAAATTTATATTATTATTAATAATAAAATATTTAGGTAAAAATTTTATTTTAAAAATAAAATTTTAAAAATATCATTTAAAAAAAAAATTATTAAGCCTCACATAAATTTTTTCTATTTTTAAATTTTAAAATGATATTTTAAATTAATTATTAAATATTTAAAAAAATTATTTAATATTTTTTAAATTTTAAAATAATATTTTATATCTATTTTAAATAAATTTAAATATTTTTAATGTAACTTTTGATAAAATTAGTTATTTTTTTAATAATTTTATTTTAAATTATTTTCAATATAAATTATTAAAAAAAATTAAACCAACGCTTATTGATTTACAATGGTTGAGATTTGGAAAAATAGAAGTCTTCTTTTATAATAAGTCAATTCTTATTTATTTATGAGATAAAAATGATATTAAATTATGAAGAATAAAATAATATTATTAAAAATAATTTTAATAATAAGTAAAAAATATTTTTTATTCTCAAAATTTTAAAGAAAAACAATTTACAGATTTAAAAAAATAATTAATTTTTTAATATCATTTTACGTTCAAACTAATTAAAATTTTAAATAATAAATAATTTTTATCTTATCTCATATTTTTTTTATCCAACTCTCAAAGATATAAAGACAAAAAATATATACACGAGTATAAGTTTTAATGTTATCTTTTTTACTTCCATTAAATGATGAGTAATAAATTTCAATTTAATTATCTTATTAGTTATAAAAATTTTATTATTTTTTATATTTTCTTTATTTTAAAATATCTGTCATTTAAAATTTCGGTATATAAATTAAAAACGCTATTAAATTATCATAATTTTAAGATTAAAAAAAATTAAAATATATTTTTTATCTTGATGTGGATAAATAAAATTAATTAATGCAAATTTTTAGTGAAAAAAATAAAGGGAATGTAAAGTTCAACAAAAATAAGAAATATCTTCTTAAAATATTAAAATTTTAGATATTTTAAAAAACTAAACTCTTTAAAATGATATATGTTTTGATAGTTTTTACCAATAATTAAAATTTCAGAATTAATCAAGACTTAATTAATTAATTAATATAAAACAAAATTCATTCAGTAATTGAGTTAACTCTTAAGATTAATAATATTGACATTATCTTTATTAATAATAATAAATCAAGGTGCAATTTTTTTACTTATCTATTTATTGTAAAAAATGTAATGAAAATTTAAACTTTTAATTTACTATAATTGATATTTTATGTTATAAATTATTTTAAATAGTATTTTAGGTAAATGTATTAAGGAGAATTGTTTCAAACAAATTATAATTTAGGAAAAACAGGTAATTAAATATTTAAAATATTATATTCAAATATTTTTTTAAAATTTTAATTGGAATCATAGATTGTTATTTATAATTTGTATTGATATTTTTTTCTATTCAAAAATATGCATTTAATTTTAAATTACTTGTGTATGAATTTTTATTTAACATGTGATTTATATGTAATTATTTGGCAATATACAAATTACCCTCATTTTAAATTTAAAATTAAGTTTAGTATATAATAATAAATTTATTGATTGATCATGTTATTTCTTTTTTTTTATACGTAATTTAAGTAGAAATCAGTCGAGTTTAAAATTCAACTAAAATTTTAAAATAATAATAATATTAATATATTAAATATTTAGGTCGAGCCTATTCACAATGAGAAATCCGACCCATGAATTTTCCTCTAAATAATTGTCAAATGACAGTTATTAGTGGAAAAATAATTTTCTATGACATGTTAAAATTAAAAAGAACATGTAAATGTGTGTGTGTGACATGCATAGTAGAAGAACACAAAAACAAATAGAAACAAGAGAATAAAAAGAAAAACAATAAATAATTCTCCGTAAATAAGAAAAAACCTAAGGTGAAAATTGTGGAGTTTTAGTAAATTATTCTTGACTAACTACTAATTCAGTCTACCAAAGATTCACTTTTGTTAAGGAAAAATGTGTGAATCTGTTCTCCTTCTTTCAACATATATATTATTGTTTGGTTAATATATATGCGACAATGATAATTTATATACTCTTTTATTTCTGAAAAAAAAGCATATTAGACTACACTTAACTATATTTAATATCAATTTTCAAGCATATTAATTTAGGGATCGAATCTCATTTATGCGTACACATTAAAAAGATTTGTATATCCAAATTTGAGATTAAATTCAACTATCACAACAGTTATCAAATCATAAATATTTTAATATAAATTAAAATTTAATTTCTCTCCTAATCTTAAAATAAGTTGAGTAACACTAAAACATAAAATTATAATGTCATGTAAGAAATTTATTTTACCATTTATAATTTTTGTGGTCGGGAGAAGGTCAAAGTAATAAGAGGTAATGGGATGGTTTTAGACGATGTCATTTTGGTCGATAATGTAGAGACTGGAAGCGTACTAAGGAAGACGCCTAAACTAAAAGAACAATTTGCTCATTTGTGGGACGAAGTGAGAACTATGTTGAAGATTTTGCATGTTAGGTTCCTCTTGAAAAAAGAAGAGAGATAGAGGAGTAACGGTAGTTAAGAGTCAAATAAAGAAGGTGATGTTATTAATATTTGGTTGGCCTGAATGTTAGATATTCTGATCACTTAAACAGTGGTCTCGAATTCGAGTCTCTATGAATGCAACAACCAGTCTTGGAAGAACCAAAACTCTCAAAATAGATTTCTACGGCTCGAATCCAAATTAGTCGGTAGTGAACAGATACCAGATGATTTAACAAAAAAAAATAATAAAGAAGGTGATGTTGATGTGGTTAATGATGGCAATACTAACGAGGAGGAAGAGGAGGAGTGTGATGTTCAAGGAGTTGGTGATGATGACGAAAAAGAAATTGAATTTGTTAGGGATTCGTTTTCAAGATTGGCAAGGAAGGTGTTTAGCAGAAGCTCAACTATGTCTTTTTTTACCTCTATTTCCATGGGATGGGTATTGAGAAAATTTCTGGTTTGGGACCATTTGTTGGAGTTGGGGTTATGGATTGATGGTAAGTCAAGTGTGGAATGCTATAATTACTTTGTTTGGCAAATGATGGGGCTCACGCATAGCTTTAAGAAGGTTAAAAAACCGTGATCCATTACCCAACAATCAAAATACATTTGGCTCCAACTTTGGAAGTGCCTTCCATGGCTCCAATTTTGGTTTTGAGGGTTTGACAGATGAGGATTTGAGAGATGATTGTATTTAATTATTTTTAAGTACTAAATATGGGCCCATAAATGTTAAACAGACGATAAAATATTACTAATAAAGAAGCTGTTTACTCTTGGGGCAGATCAACAGTTTTTTCAAATTATAAGGGTTTATTTGTGTCTTGGAAAACTATAAGTATCGATTTGGTATTATTGGGTATTTAATTATAACCCTATATATATTCTAACATAAGCCAATAGATAATGAATATTTATAATAAGTCTATATAAACATAGCACATTAATTGATAAATTCTAATATATCACTATATATATGCTATTCGGATGCAACATATATTAGATATTTCAAATTATATATTTATATTATAATATTTTAAATAACTGCATATTATTTATTATCAAACTCTATCAGATATTTTAGGTATAGTTATGAGATATAATCCAACATTTTTCTTTTTTTCTTTTTTTTATTAAAAAGGGCATAGTACATAAGTTACGTGGATTTAAATTGTTATTATTATTATTATTATTATTATATATATATGCAGTTGGGTACTCGATTACAGTTACCAAGCGAACGCTTGTATACATGGGAGAATTTTTCTCCATTTAATCTGGGTCATGCTTATTTTCGTTAATTGTAACTTTCCTTGGATCTGTTCTATGTTTGATTGTTCTTTTAATTCTCTGCTTTTTTTTTTTAATTTTCCTCTTCTGTGTGTGTTGGGTTTAAAGATTATTATGGATTAAGGCTTTAAAAACTGGTTCTTGCGTTGGCAGTTGAGATCTTAAGGTTCTTTCTTTATTGTGATTTTTAACTCAAGTTATGCTGATATTTGATGTGAAAAGCTTCTAATTTTTATTGCTTTTCACACACCAGTGAGATTTTCCTATGTTCCTGCTTCTTTCTAGTGTTAAAAATAAAAGAAGAAGGTGATATTTATTCTGTTGAATATGGAGGGTTGTTCGAAGAACGGTGAGCCGTGTCCTCAGTTGCTGGATTTAATTTCAATAGAAAGAGAATGGATGATTAAAGAGGTCATGAAAGATCATCATATACGAGAAGAAACTTGAACTGAGGCTTGACCACCTGGTGATTGCAATTTTTTATTTTTTCAGAAATATTATACAGCCGGCAACCTCTCAAAATTTGAATCGCCTGCGACCAACCGCTAGACTAAGTGCTGGATTTGTGCTATAAAAACCAATCATCAGATGATTATTTTTGGTACATTTTATATCATGATTTATATATGACTTTCATTATTATGATTATTTGAATAACGGCATAATATAAATTATTATAATAATGTCCCTAAAATAAGATATTCTAAAATCATCTCTAGTCAAGTATTATTGTGAAATGGGATATCAATAATACGTCGAGACTAGTATGTGTAGCGACTGATGACAACAGTCATGAATATGAGATATCAAGTCAACACATAAGTACGTGTTGGAGTATTATCTACTAGATTGACCCATCATGAGAATACTACATGGATTATTGTATGAGTGTCATAAGTATTTCTCATAGTGATAATAATAATATGATCCTTTGACTTGAGATCATCAAAGATCCCAACATAAGGAGTTGTATATCTTGATACTGTTAAACGTCTTCCGTAACAGGATGTACTATAAAAACAGTAATTGGATATGCCAAAAATTATATAGAGGGATGTTGAGTGATCAAGATAGGATTTGTCTCTCTCCTATACAACAGGAGTGATGTCTTTGGGCCCTTTGATTGAGTGAGACCTAAAATGCATGGTCATGCTCAAATGAGTCGATATGTGATATTGATGTCATTTGATTTAGGAGTCTACTCAGGTATCAAAAAACATGAAGATTGAACTATGCGAGTGTGACATATTCCATGACTCGTGTTCAATCGAGACATCTAAGACAAAAGGATTTAATTACTTGGTAATTCTATCACAAGAAAGGTTATGTCGAGTCATTGACATTCTCATGACTTAGGTAGCATTGATGTGTTGCTAGACACC
>CANXYC011095679.1:0-14826 GCA_948193065.1 Aleurites moluccanus | reverse complement strand
ACATAATTTTGGGAAACCTGGTCATTAATCCTAAATAATTGAATCTAATTAAGGAGAACGTCAAGATTGGATAATTGCCTATTGATGAAATCTTAACCCTGTTTTTTTTTACAAATTGTATTTTCTCTTCCAAGTTATTATCTTACTTTTATTTTAACTTGTTTGCTAAAATTCACCCAACCTTATTATTTTTCCAAATAATAATAATAATTAGGAGTGATTCGTTGATATCCCCTTCCTCGTGAGGAAAGATACTTACTCATCATTATTACTTGCCGCGAGACCTGTATACTTGCAGTACCGCAAAGTCGCAACAGTCTCGGGGAGGTTTTAATTCATACGGAGGAACTTACTTCATCTGAGAGGTACGCTCTGCACCTTTTATTTGAATTTTTGCTTAGTCTTTCTGCTTGACTTTCTACTTGAATGTTAGAATTAGGTATGGGCTTACAAACACTTTTTGACTCTTTCCAATGCTCTCAGTAGCCCTATGCTAGATGTATTCTCTGTTGTTATCCGATGGAACAGGGAATACTGGACTATTTCAGATTTGCATAAGTTCAGGATGATTCAAGCATTTTTTGGCAGCCTTGATACCTTTCAGGTATTTTTTGACTTTATTTTTGCTCATATTTCATACTCTTTATTCACAACAATTATTTTTTTCAGGTTCAGTTGAAACCTTACATCATAGGATACAACTGATGCCCGAAGAGCTTGATCTATGCACCACCCTGACTTGTTCTTGACTTTTGCTTCACTCTCCACATCACAAGCTATACTACTTGGGAGAGAGAGTCAGAGTTCAGACTATCGGTAGGTTGATGGTCCCAGCACATCCATCAATTGACATGAGATGAGATATGGACATTCGGGCACTGGACTAAGGCTCTTCCAATTAATTTGTATGAGTCATCAGAATGACTATATGACATTTTATTATACCCATATGATAGCCCTATTGGTGATCCATGTAGGTGTTTGGAGGGCCCATCTGATGCTGCGGGACCTTCTTTTGTCAGACCTATCCCAGTTCGTAGTGTGGGTGCATCTGTGGGTCCTTTTTCAGTTGATCCCAGTGTCAGCCCTAAGATCCGGACTGATTCTGACAGGGTCCCTTTAGGTCCTATCTACTGGTTTGCTAGGGATATTTCTTATAATGATGGCACTGGTGAGATGCATATATAGCATGTTCTAGATATGGTCCATCTTTTGACATCGATTTTTCCCGACAATCCATAGGTATGTTCATGTTTAGCTCTTCGTTTTGCTTTTGGAAATGATACTTTGCAAAGCATTTCTGATCTCGTCATCGCATTCCTACAGATTACTATTGAGTGGGCCTGTCATAATTTTCGAATAGGGCGCAAAATAGAGCAGGCTTTAGTGAGCATGCTGACCCATTTTGAGTTTTAAGCTGACTGATCTCACCCACTAGAGGACCCTTGTCAGCACTGCCATAAAGACTAGTAGCTCGCCTTAACCTTTTCTTTTCTTGTTCTTGCTTTTGCTTTTTTTTTTTCAAATTATAATGTATGGATGATATTATATATGCATGGTGTTATATATGCATGAAATTTTATGACTTTTCTACCAGACTTCCTATGTAATGAATGCAAACTTATGCAAATTATGTGATGCTGTGAAATGTTATGCAATTTTATATCTAAAAATGCAATTAAATGAAATCAAATGGACTGAAATGCCCTAAAATGCCTTAAAATGCATCCCGGGACCCTAATTTTTCAAAATTTCATGGAAATTTCTACAAATTTCCATGCAGGAAGAGGAGTTGCCGCTGGCTAGAGGATACGGTGCCACCAGCCATTAAAGGCGGTGCCACCTTTGCACTTGGCGAAATCGCTTATAGTAAGTGTCCGCACGCACTATTCCAACGCGCCTAACCCATTTTTTAACATTTTTTCTATAAAAGGGGCTTCCCTTCTTCTTAAAAAGTCAATTTGACTTTTTACCACTCTATTCTGCACTTTTTTTTTGTAATTTTTTTAATTGTTTCAACTTAAAATATAGCTCTACTACAGTCATTATATGTTTTTATGGACTAAGAACCTAGACAAAGTTGAAAAAATTAATTTAGGTAAGTATGGGGTCAATTCTATTTTGACCCTGAGAGGTGTGAAAGTGGATTGAGACTTTTTTAAGGTCTGTTTGAGATTTTGGGACTCTGTGAACCATGTGTTCTTATTTAGGGCTAGCATAGAGGAGATGTGCCTCACTTTTGAGGAATTCAGTGTCATCCTTGATAGTAACCCAAATGTTGTTCTAGCTGTTCTCAAATACTGGGTAAGGTATTTTTCACTCTTGCAAGAGGCTTCTAGGGCTGAGTCATAAGCTAGCCAACTCTATGGTTGTAGAGGGTCAGAATAATATGACTACAGTCAAGCGAAATTCTTGTATCCAGAAGATCTAGGAGATAGGCTGAGACAAAAGTGTAGGATGACTGCCTTGGTTTTATGTTTGATTGTTGGATGCCTATTCTTTAGTTCACCTGGCTGGGGAGATATCCGAGTGGTGGAGCTAATTGCTCAAATGGAGCGAGACTCTACTATTGCCGGTCTAATTTTGGCAGAGAAATTGCATAGTCAAGTTGGCAACTATAAAGTTGAGAGACCATGGTTTGTTAGCCCAGTCATACCACAGGTTAAAAAAAAACACTTTATACTTCCTCTTTTCTTCTTATTCTTATATATGTTTCTTTTTCTAATCACCCCTTATTCTTTTCAGGTTTGGCTTAGAGATCATCTTCAAGTGGTGGGCCCCCCAGATAGGATGCCATATTCTGCTACTCAATACTAGATGCGGAGGACCTTAATCCACTTTGACTCAAAAAAGGAGTGGATTGCTAGGATTCTAGAGTTGGGCCCTGAAGATCGGCTTTGGCATTATTCCTGGTATGGGATTGACTCATTTATCACTATGAGCTATGGGTATAGGATGGTCTACCTACTGGGCATCTCTATGACTTCATTCTATCAGGGAACCAGAGTTCTGAGGTAAATGGGTCAGTCTGAAGGTGCTCCTCCCACTGGAGCTGTGTTTCTTACTTCTTTGATTACTGAACCTGTTTCCCAGGCCATAATGAATGGCTGAAGGAGATTCATATGCTTTGTGCGACCTGTTTTATTATCCGATAAACTGGAGGATTATAATGCTTGGTTTATCATGGAAGTATAGCCTATTGAGAAGATTAGGTGGGTAACCTTAATTACGGAACTGGAAGCAGACATGGAGATTGAGGATACTAGGACAGAGGGGGTAACAAGACCAAAGGTGATTACTGTGGCTGAGAACGAAAATGGAGTGGAGGTAAAGGTATTTGCTGTAGATAATGGGGATCTCAATGACAAGAGAGATATTTATCCTAGGAAGAGGCAGATTTAGACCTTGACTATTTTGGATTCCATCTTTTAGATTTTGGTTTTTTTTTTTAGATTATGTTTAGACTTCTCTTTCTATTTTTTTTTATGCTGAGACTTTTCTTTACATTCATTTATGTTATAACCATGGATTCAACATCCACTCTTTAAAATGAATAAAATAAGATAAAATTTTCTTTTTTTGGACTTGTGCAATAATTTGATTTTGACATACGAGACAAGATAGAACATGAATTTTGATTTTTAAACAAAACTGGATTAAATAAAATTGGACTTTAGTTGATGATGACATGAAATCCAATTTAAAACAAGGTCACATTTTTTATTTTTTATTTATTTCTTTTTTTTCATTTTTTTATTATTTTAAAAACTCTTACTTTTGCCCGAGCTGCCCTTTCAGGTTTTCAACTCGATGAGCAAGCAAAGTTATAAAATAAAACAATGAAATCATATGGCACAAAATGATATTTTTATTATGAATTGGACCGTACCTAGAATGGGCTACTTATGTATCTCCATAACATAATAGTTACCTGGTCACATTATACCCTTTCTTCTTTAGGAGAATCAGGTCTATGTAGTTCTTGTTCATAAAATTCATCATAAAATATAAATTACATAAAATATCTCTTTAATTGATCGAGATTACAAGGATTTGAAAACTCATTCCCGTCTAAATCCATAAGTATGGCGCCTCCACCGGACAAAATCTTCTTGAGCACATATGGGCTGGCCCAATTAGGTCTTAACTTTTCTATTGGATTATGAATCAGAGCTCTGATTTCTTTCATAACCAAATTGACCTCCTCTAATCCTATATCAATTACTCTTTTATTGAAATATCGGGCTAGCTTTTTCTGATACCCCTGAACTCGGTAAAGTTCATCCATCATTTTTTTCGTCAATAACATTTAACTGGTCATGATATCCTTTAATCCACTCTATTTCACTAAGCTAATTTTCCTGCATAACCCTTGGGGAGTGGAATTGCACTTCAATTGGAAGTACTGCCTCCATCCCATATACTAAAGAATAAGGGGTTATCCCTGTTGGCATGCGAATGGAGGTCTGGTATCCCCATAATGCAAGTGGAAGACGTTCATGCCAGTTTTTGTGATTGGTGATCATTTTTTGCAGAATGGTTTCGATTTGGTTTGAGGACGATAAGGGGAAGACCAATGATGCTGAATCTTTTCCCTTTTAAGTAAGCTTATTACTTCCTTTTGAAAATGAGATCCATTATCAGTGATGATCTCAAAGGGCAATCCAAACCGACAAATGATGTTAGTTTGAATAAAGTGTGCTACCTTTTTAGAATTCAACACTTGATAAGAGGATGCTTCAACCCATTTTATGAAGTAATCTATTGCCACTAAAATATATTCATGCCCATTTGAGGATTTCAGACTGATGCACCCTATAACATCAATGCCCTATGTAGCAAAGGGCCAAGGAGTTTTGGTTGGGTACAAAGGGACAGGAGGTCGCTTCTGGAGCTTTACAGATATTTGACACTTGTGACATTTCTGTAAAAACTGGGCATAATCCTCATTCATTGTAAGCCAATAATACCTTAGATTTGCTATTTTTTGGATAACGTAAAATCATTCATTTGTGGGCCTTCCTCACCACTATGTAGCCATTCCATAATTTGTCAAGCTTCCTCTTTTGTCATGCATTTGTGGTGGATGTTGTCCCAAGCTCTCTTATATAACACATTGTCATTTGGTATGAAATTACTAACCAATTGTCTTATGGTTCTTCGATTCTATTTGGATGCCCCTTTCGTATATTGCTCATTTTTCAAAACATTGAGTAAGTCCCAATACCATGGCTTACCGTCGGCTAATTGAATTTACTTACATATTGTATCATAACCCGACTGCCTTCATACTTTAATTAGCATAGGACGTACAATCTCATTTCTTATCATGTCTATCATGGAGGCTAGGGTTGCCAAAACACCAACAAACTGATTCTTAGCTCGAGGTAAGTAATGAAAAGATAGTTCATGAAAATTTTCAGTTAAGCTACTTACAAGTTGATGGTAAGGAACCAAACGCTTTTCCTTTATCTTTTATTTTCCAAGAGCTTGTGAAACATTAAATTAGAGTCCCTATAGACCTTTAGATAATCAATCCTTATGTTAGTGGAAACCTCTAGATCACATATGCAAGCCTCATATTCAACTTCATTATTTGTCACCTCAAAGGCTCATGGGTAAATGATACCTATTTAGTGTGACTAGTACTATCCCAGTACCATAACCCTTATTGTTAGCTGCTCCATCAAAGTATAACTTCCATACTTCGGGCTCTAACTACATAATGTCCTCATCTGAAAACTCGGGCTCAAATGGTTCTTCATCTACTGGGGCAGTAGCCAATTGATCAACTATCACACTCCCTTTGATGGCCTTCCTTGGAACATATTTGAGATCAAAGACTGCTAGAACTGCCAACCATTGCGCCATTTTGCTATCAAGAACCAGCCTCTCCATAAGAAATTTCAGGGGGCTTTTGTCAGTGAGAACGTACATAGTGTATGATCCCAAATAATGTTGTAGCTTACGACATACCCAAACCAAAGTGAGACACAACTACTCGATTTGATTCTACTTGAGTTCATGAGCAAGCATGCACTTGTTTAAGTAATAAACAACATTCTCTTTATGCGAGTCTATGATATTTTGAGCGAGTATTTCCCCCATAGCTTCCTTATACATAGGGAGGTATAACAACAAAGGTTTACCAGGCCTTGGTGTTTGCAAAACAGGAGGATTTAGCAAATAAGGCTTAATTCTTTCAAAAGCTTGCTGGCATTCACCATTCCACTCTTTAGAAACTCCTTTCTTTAACAATTTGAGGATAGGTCTACAAACATTTGCCATTTGAGAAATGAACCGACTGACGTATTGTAAATGCCCCAGAAATTCCCTAATTTTTTTTTTTTGTCTTAGGAGTCGACATTTCCAAAATGGCCCTTTATTTGGCTGGGTCGACTACTATCCCCTTCTTGCTAACCGTGTGCCCTAAGAACAAGCCCGAGGATGCACCAAAAACACACTTAGTAGGATTCAACTTTAGATTATACTGTCTTAATCTAAGGAAGAAACACCTTAGTACATCTATATGTCCTCTGCCATTTTAGACTTGATAACCATGTCATCGACATACACTTCCACATCATGGTGGATCATGTCATGAAAGATGGTTGTGGCCATTCTTTGATATGTTGCTCCTACATTTTTCAAACCAAAAGGCATGGCTTTGTAGTAATAGGTACCCCATTCTATCATAAAAGCTTTCTTTTCCTTGTCAAGAGTGTAGACTTGTATTTAATTATAACCCGCATATAGATCAGTCAAGGAGACTATTTAAAATCCGGCCATACGATCAACCAAGAAGTCTATATAAGGTAAAGAGAAATCATCTTTTGGATAGGCTTTATTCAGATCTCTGTAATCCACACACACCCTTACTTTCCCATCCTTCTTGGCCACATACACTATGTTGGCTAGCCATGAAGGGTAAGTGGCTGGCTTAATGAAACCATTCTTCAACAACTTGACAACTTCTTCTTTGATCTTGATAGATCATTCTGCCTTCAACCTTCGTAATTTATGCTTTACAAGTTTTACATCCTCATATGTCAGAATCTTAAGGATTGCAATACCTGGATCGATACCTGTCATGTCTTCGGGTTTCTAGGTGAAATAATCTAAAAATTCTTGAACTTCTTTAAATAAAGAAGACTTATCATAAAATGATGATACAATGAATATGATTTTTAGTTTATCATATGTGCCCAGATTTATTAATTCCTTGCTTTGTTCCTTTTTTATTTCATTTATTTCTTTTTCTTTCGATGTCTCATTTAAATTGGATTTGTAAATAAGAGAGGAAGACTTAGGGAAATAAGAGAAAAATTCAAAATTTTTATTACGAATGTCTCATCCTCATGGATTACCTCAGAATTAAAAGAAGGACAATAATGATCCTTTACAAACTTTAAAGAAGAAAAAGAAGAGCAGGACTCCAAAGACTCTAACTAGGACTTGATTTGGAAAGGGGAAATTTCATCAAGGCTAGTTGTTGGGTGCACTTAAAGTTGGATGGATGAGCTTGGTGGGATCTGATTCCATTTTGCTTTCAATTGTGAGGACTTGCTCAAAGAGAGCAGCCTCCATGTTTTCCTCCCAATCTTGTTTCAACAAGTAGATGGGTTCACAGTATTCTAATATGAGCCTGACATCAAAGAAGACTTGAAATCCCGAAATTAGTTTCTTAGATAAGGGGCAATACCATGGTTAAAAAAAAACATCAATAAGGAAAGTCCTCTCCCTCTTTTTCAAAATACCCATTCAAGGTTTTGAAATAGGGGAGCATATGTCAATCAAAGGTCTCACCTTTCTTTTTAGCCTCAGCTCTCCTCTTGGTCCTCAATTCAATCTCCTTCAGATCCTCTTTGGTGGGCTCATAGCCAAACCCAAAAAGTGAGTTGGCTATTGGGTATTTGTAAGTCCCTTTGGCAACCAAGAGGGGAGGTGAATTGGTTATTTGTGAAATTAACAACAAATTAAAATTTACAAAGAGAAGGAAGGAAAGGGAAGAAGAAAGAACACAAGGATTTATAGTGGTTCGATAACCTTGCCTACATCCACTCCTCAAGATCACACTTAAGAGTTCCCTTAACTGATCCTTTTACAGGTGCAAGATCAAACCCAAGTGTTTAGGCTAACACTCAAATTTTACAAGTATTTTACAAAAGGCTCACACTAAGCTTATACAAGTATTTTCTAAGGCTCACACTCAAACTCAATAAGAATTACAAAAGAGTAGAAAAAGAAAAATCTCTTACAAGAATTTTCCCAACACTCAAAGAATAGCACAACTAAAGGTACTTTAACAATTTCAGCTCATTTTAAGTAAATACAAGAATTAATTTGATTTAATCTCTCAAACACTTAATCTCTTATTGATTTTAAGTTCTCCAACCTGTTTGAGCTTCATACTATCTTGTATTTATAGCCTTGGATCAAATATAGTCGTTATGGACCAAAATATAGCTGTTACAACACTTTTCAATGGCTAGTTTTGCTGTTTGAATCACAGGAGTCGCGCTCGCGATTTTTGAGTTGCGCCTGCGACTTTTTATCTCTGTTAGAGCAGTAATTTTATTTCATTGTATCTTAAGTTATATAACTCCAAATCATACACCGTTTTTTGCATTGAAAACTTTGAGATGTATACTTCAAATTTGTAAACTAAACTCTAAAATAATCCATATTCATGTCCTGAAAAATCATAATATTTTCTTGCTCCAATCTATAAGACGGGTTTGAGCATGCTTCACTAATTCTTTAATTTCTCCTTCTATAGAGCTCGAAATCACTTGAGTCTTTTTCCATATGAAAATAGACATCTAGAGCTTCAATTATTATAATACCCTATAAATTCCTATCTCATATGCATGAATTAGTTCTCAGTCTGTGGTTCATAAATCTTGAAATGATGGAAAAGAATTTTAGAGACACAATTAGAAAGCGAACTTGATACTTTTTCGGAAAGTGGCTGTGTTGGGAACACTGCCGAGAAAATAGCAATCCGGTCAACAGAAGAATTTTTGAAGTTGAACTAGGGGTAAAAGATCACTATAATGCATGTGTAATTTTGATAAAAAGAAAGAAGTGAAAATCATTTAGGAATACTGAAAAAGTAACCAATGGAAAAATTATAAATAAATGAAAGTTTAAGGTGAATAGTAAAAATGGGTCCGTCGAAATTACAGAATGATACTGGAATCATTTTTATAAATAAGTATAAATTAAAATAAGTTTATTGACTCCCCACTTTAAATTATAAATCCTGACAGGATTGACAGAATAAATTACAGAAGATTTTGGACCAAAGTGTGATATATGAAAGTTCGGGGATTAAGTTGTAATTTGCCATATGGATTTTTCTATTTATTTCACACTTAGGAAAAATTGTTCATCTTTCTTCTTCTTTCTCTCTTGTGCCGAACCATTTTTCCCCATTTTCTTCTTCAATTTCTTCATTTCTTCATCAAATTTCTTAAGCAAATGTATAAAAAACTTGAATGTTAACCTAGTTCTACCTATTACCACCATTAATTTTCAAGGAAGAGCAAAGGAAACCAAGGTGTGAGGGCTTAAAGGTTTCGACCACATTACCCATTTTAGGTAATCCATTTATTTGTTCAATCTTTTGGTTCAATTAGATGTTAATTAGGTTGAATTTGATGAGTTTGGAAGTTAATTGCATCAATTGATGCTAATTGATAGAAATGCCTAATTTACCTAACTATATTAAAGTTGTAAGAAATGGTTTGATGATTTAGCGTTAGATTTTGTTAATTTATGTTAGAATATGTCAATTGGATGTGAATAGGTAACTAATTGATGGATTGTTTGGTATAGAACACAAGTTGTAATCAAGTTGTGCTATTTGGTTCAATTGGGGGAATTCAGTGGAAGTGAGCTTTCCAAGGCTATTTGGAAGCTTAGGTGAGTTTATTATGCATCCTTTAACATGTCTATTGTGTTGAAATTGGAATTTGAAATCTATCTTGGAAATGTCACTTTGGCCAAATTCCTATTACTATTCACTTGCCTTATATTTTGCTTTGTTTTGCTTGTTTTTTCATACCCAATTTGATCCATATTGATGTTGTTTATTGTTGTTTCTTTGATGCCTATACTATTGTTGACAATGTAGCTTGATGTTAGTTGAATTGGGCAAGTCAATTTTGCATCCTAACCTAACCTATTGGCTTGCCATTGTACGCCCACCATGTGTTTGATAAAATGCCTAGTTCATTTGTCTTTGGCCTATTGTTTGTATTCCATAGGCCTACCATTTGAATGCCATTGTAGCCAGCAACATTAGCATGCCAATTGGCCTATCAATTTTCCTTGCCGAACCAACCTTTGTTCCATACCTTTGTTGTTTACCATAACCTTTATCCTTGCTTGTATATTGTATCTTGTAATGCCTTTGATTCAAATACTATTTGATTTGAAAGATATTGAGTTTATTGACAGTGATGATGCCATTATTGCATAATGGTGTCTATTGATATGATATTCATTTGTATTGAACTAAATGTGATTTGACAGAGCTGCCGCTCCGACAGGGTAGTGGGTACATACTATCTGCAATGTGCACATTGGTATTGATGCCTTAGCTGAGAAGGGTTATTAGTCCCGACCATAGGACCTGATCAGTCTTATGCCTACTTGATATGTGATCGACTGTGTGATTACACATAGTCTATGTGTTTCAGGACCCTATATCTATCTTACCATATGATTCCATGATTCGATATGACTATTGATATTTCTATCAATTTTTGATACTGATTTTGTAAACCTACATGATTGATACCGTACCATTATTCCTTTATCATGTGTATATCATTGTTCCAACCTATATTTCATTGATGATGCATATAGATTCACTGAGTATCTTATATACTCATCTTTTTCATTGTTTAATCATTTTAGGAGAGGAGTAGGCTGGAGAATCTCGTCGTCTGTCATCCAAGAATTTCTGCTACAGTCATTTGATGTATATTTTCTATATTTTTGTATTTTGATGTTCACACTCTAGCTACTCCATGGGGTATGTATGGGTTAGCTAGGAAATGAATATGTATATATTATACTTGATGATATATGAGTTATATGATGATTATGTGATATGATATATGGATTGTTATAGCCATTTGTAGTAAATTACAGAATGAATGACAAAATATCAGAATGGATGGTAACTAACTAAAATGGATAATATATTAAGGTCTATAGATTGTCCATGTGATACTGGGTTCTACAGGTGCCAGTCGCCATTAGCATCTCTTGTGCCCTAGGACCATCGCGATCTAGAAATGGGTCGTGACAATTATATAGAATGGCATACTCAAATTCTTCTTCTATAATTCCCAGCAACATTTTTAAGTTGCACAATTAATTCTATCATAGTATGTCAGCTTGAGCATAATTCCTTCAAAAATTCATATCTTCATTTTTCAATGTCCAATGCTCAATCCAACTTTTGTTCCTAAAACTAGACATCCATATCTTTCCATCCATATATGGTTTGTCCTATTAGCTTCTCCCAATTTATATAGAGTTTGGTATCCAATCAGACTTTATGCAAGTTTATCAGTTTTTCGGTGTCATGCCTTCAACTTCCTCAAGTCGCGCCTGCAACTTCCATGTGTCGTGCCCGCTACTGGAGAGACACTGTTCATCTAAGGCTACTAAATATTTTGATAAATTCTCATTTTAATTTCGTGCCCGCGAATAAATTTATCACTCCCACGACTTCACTTAGTCGCACCCGCGACTTATTTGTGTCGCACCTGCTACTGGAGGGACACTGTTCATCTTGAAGCTACTGAATGTTTTTAGAAATTCTCAAATTAATTTTGCGCCCGTGACCTAAAGCTTCTCAAGACTGTGATTGACTTTGTCGCACCTGTGACCAAATTTGTTCCTAGAGTTGCGCCTAGGAATACAAGTGTTCGCACCCGCAACACACCGAAATTCAATAACTTGCAGCTTCATTTCTAAAAGTTGTAATCTTCAAATATGCTCCCCTTTAGCATATGTACTCTTACAAAATATGTTAATCCTACAAATAATCTTTGGTCATGATTTCTCATGCTTTGACCAACTTAAACAAATTGTTAGTACAATTAACACAATTAACATGTTTTGTTATCATCAAAATCAACATCAAGCCCAAGAGGGCTAACAATATTCTTTGAAAGAGGTTATCCCCTGTTGGCTCCTCCTAAGAACTAGACAAAGAAAATAATTCATTTTCTTCAAGTTGTTAGCCACAACTACATTACCGAAAGGATCGAAATCGAAAGGGACTAACTCTTTACCTTTTTCTTGCTCAATAAATTGAATGGTGTCAAAGAAGAAGCCAGATAATGGCATACTATTCGGTTCTGGCTGGATTCCTAGAATGGGAGTAGAGCTAGGAACTTCACTCTTCCCCTGTATATCACTTTTGATAGAGACAACATTAGTCCCGTGAGGAATTTTAAGCTTCTGATACAAGGAGGATGGGATGGCTTTTGCCTTATGAATCCATGGTCTTCTAAGGAGGAGATTGAAACATACAATTACATCAATTACTTGGAAAGGGATGTGAGTTGTTATGGGTCTAATTGTTAATCGAGAGTAGCCATACCCAGGACTTCCCTCTTAGTGTTATCATATGCCCTCATAATCTGATCGGAGGGGGTGAAATATACGGCTTCTGTAATATCTGCCATTTTTGTTATATTTTAATTATTGGGTAATTGATGAATTTAAATTAATTTAAGATGAGAATATTTGAGTAGATGCAATAAATTTCTGGTTGCAGGAATTTGTGAGGTTGATTACATGTTCTTAAAGAAATAATTTGATAAAGTGTAAAACATAAAAGTTGTGGATTTATGTTTCATCTTCAATTCTGTAGAGTGGCTTAGTAAAATTCTGTTTGTGTGAGGAATTATGCCTCATTGAGTAGGACTGGTCTTATTTGATGTGTCTGCAGGAAATCTGTGTTTATTTGAATTTTCTAGGAATGACTGAGACAGTTTAAGTCAAAGGTGTAAACATGAGAAATGTTCCTTTATGTGTTGTGGTGTTGGATGTAAAATTTCAAGAATTTTGGCTAAGTATAACTCAATGGAGAGTGGAATTTATCAGGACTGTTCGGATGGATTTTGGGGTAGTAAGTCTGAGTGACATTTAGAGAGATACCGTGGTTTGTATGGTTGTCTCTGTGTGATTTGAATATTTGATATGTTGAGCCTCTTCATGTTTATTTTAAGTGGTAAAAAGAATCAGGAAGTTTGGATGTTTGTAGCTCAATTGCGAGCTGGCTAAGTGTAAGTTGTCTAGGTAAGGTTTCAGCTTTGTAGAGATTAGTGTTAGTGAGCCGGCAAATGCGAAGTGGCATTTGCTAGCTAGCAATGCGAAGTGGGGAAGAGGTGAGGTGAGAATTTCCGAAGTGGCAATTGGCGAAGAAGCATATGCGAGGTGGCCTATGCGAAGTGGAGTTAGGCGAAGAAGGATTTGGCGAAGAGGAAAAGGCGAGGTGGCATTACGCGAAGAGGGAATGTGCGAAGTGGCAGTTCGAGAGTAGAGTTTGGAGAAGAGGGAGTGGGTGAAGCGAGTTGGTGAAGAGGCGAAGAAGCATTGCCGAGGAGGTATATGCGAAGAAGAGTTTGCGAGGAGAGTTTGGCGAGGCAGCATATGCTAGGTGACATTAGCGAGGTAGTTTTTGAGAAGTGGCATTGCCGGATCAGTTTGGCGAGCTGGAAAGTGCGAAGTGGGAATGGCGAGCTGGCTTTTGCGAGGTAGCATTGCCGAGGCGAGATGGCGAGCTGGCTTATACAAGGTAGCATTGCCGAGGCAAGATAGCGAGCTGGCTTATACAAGGTAGCATTGCCGAGGCAAGATAGCGAGCTAGCTTATGCGAGGTAGCATTGCCGAGGCAAGTTGGAGAGGTGAGCTGGTAAGCGGGATTTTGGGCAGTGGCCTATTTAACCCAGCGTCCAATAGCGTTTTCTGCACGATTTTATTTCTTCTTTCTCCGTTCTTCTTCGGTCTTTTCTCAGATCAATTCCATTTCTTGTCTAAGGCATTAATACTCAAATTAATGCATTAAGACTCTAGATTAGCATATTTTAAGGCATTAATTATTAGATTCAAGCAAAATATTTCAGGAAATTCAGTGTTGGAGAAATAAGATAAATTTCTTCAAATTTCTTCAAATTTCATATTCTTTTAGATTAATTAAATCTGGCAGTTAGAATAATTAATTATGGGTGTATAGAAATTTATTGCAATCATTTTAAGGTTATACATTGTAATTAATATTGGAGGAATCATAATTAATGGACTGTCATGAATAGTAATATGAACAGTAAATTCGAATTAAATGCAGATTTTTCTTTAAGAGATTAATTAATTGATGATTGGGAATTAAGAATAGAAACTCTAAGATGGTTAATTATTAAGAAATTATGTTGAATGGTATTGATTTAAGAAAACCCTAATTTTGTATATTTGAGAAAATTTCTTAGCAGAGAAAAATCAAAAAAATTGAGGAGATTTTTGTGGGCAATCTGTTAAAGGAAATTCGAGAGTGATCTGTGTTGAGGTAAGTATGAACATTGCAATTGTTTGCTACTTCCTTGAAATAATATGACCGAATATTCATAATGCTAAATCATATGATTCTTGCATATTTGATATTATATCAGTGAACTGTTAATTGAAAATTTATGATATCCTAAAAATGAGATTTCTCACTTGTTCATGTGATTACCATATATATGTATATAATGTGAGTGACTTGGTCAATTTTCTTGGATCAAGTTCACATGATTCCTA
>CANXYC011095644.1:0-37061 GCA_948193065.1 Aleurites moluccanus | reverse complement strand
CAAGCCATTTTCGGCATATACAAAAATATATAAACATGGGTGAATGAACAAATCAAAGATGCTTAGTCTTATTATTTCAAAGAGATAAGAATTAGGTAAATGTTCATACTTACCTCTTACACAAATTTCCTTAAATTCCTCCTTAGCAATTCTGTCAATTAATTCCTCAATAAATTCTGAATTTCTCCTCCTAAGAAATTTTCCAAATATATAAAAAAAATTAAGGTTTCTCCAATCAACAATATTCCACATGATTTCCATTAATTACTTATCTTAGAATCTCTATTCTTAATTCCTAACAATATCCCCATTAATCTCTTAAAGAAAAACTGTATTAAATTTCACATTAAATTTCAGAGTTACTGTTCACAGCAGTTCAACCTCCAAAATTTTTTCCACATTAATTACCATTAATTGCTTCAATTCAATAGCAATAAATTCTATATACTCAGAATTAATTATCCTAGTCCCATATACTTGAATAAATCCAAAGAAAAGAACTTAGGAAGAAAATTTACCTTATTTTCTTCAAATTGAGATTTTGTAAATACTGCTCAAATCTGATGATTCTGCCTTAATATAGACTAATTTAGAAGTCTATTGCATTAATCTAAGCTTTAATGTCTTAGAATAAAATATGGAATAAAACTGAGAAGAAGACTGAAATTGCCAAAGGAAGAAAGAAAGAAAAAAAAAATCATGAAATCGATACTGGGTTACTAGGGGTTAAATAGACCTCTGCCCAGAAACACGCTAGCCAGCTCGCCTCACCAAACCTGCCTCGGCAAAGCTACCTTTCCTAACTAGCTCGCTAGTCCCACTTCGCATTCCTAGCTCGCACTTGCTAGCTCGCCAATCTTGATCCGGCAATGCTGCCTCGCACATTCCAGCTCGCATATGCTACCTCGCGTATGCTGACTCGCCAAACTCTCCTCGCAACTCTTCCTCGCATATGCCTTTTCGGAAATGCTTCTTCGCCTCTTCGCCTCTTCGCCTCTTCACCAAAGCTCTTCGCCAAGGCTCTTCGCCACTTCACCATAATGCCGTCTCGCATTGCCAGTCCGCAAAAATGTCTTCTCGCTCTCCTTAACCAATACTTCTAAGATAAATTCCTACATGAACATCCCACCTTAAGCCAGCTCGCAAATGAGCTACAAACATCCAAACTTGTTAATTTTTTTTGTCACTTACAATCAATAGGCAGGAACACAACATATCAAAATTTCAAATCCAAATAACCAACACACAGAATATAGTGACTCTCTAAAAATCACCCAGACTCCTGCCTTAGAATCTAACCGAATAGCCATGATACAAATCACTCTTCACTGAGACATACTTATCCAAAAATTCTAAAATTTTACAGTCATCATCTTAACATACAAAGAAACATTTTTTATATTCACAACTTCAGCTAATTCTGCCTCAGCCATTCCCAGTAATTCCAAACAGACACTGCATCCCTGCAGAAATTCTCAACCAGACTTGTCTTGCTCAAATAGACACAACTCATCACATATATAGAATTTTGCTAAACTATTTTACAAAATTATAGCTAAGACATAAATTAACAACTTTCATATTTTACACTTTATCAAATTATGTCTTTAAGAATATGAAATGACCATTACTGAATCCTGCAGCATCCAAGAACAGAATTTTTCTGAAATTCTCATTTAAAATTTAATGAATTCTCCAAATATACAAAATCAATAAATACATTACAAAATGACAGATATTACAACCCCTTCCCATGAGCAACAATTACCATTTTTCCATGATGCTACCTTTGAGTAATTAGAATATGAATTAATGATAAGGTTTTCCTTGAATTGCATTAAGGAATAGCTCTCATCAATATGACACGTAACCTGTGTAGATGAAGAATTGTAAGCAACTATGCGAAGAAGTGCAAAGAGGAGAAAGATCAAGTGCATGAATGTGAAGAGATGCAATAATAACCCCATTTGTTAGCTACTTGTGTTTCTTTTTTCTCACCTAGTTTCTCAATTAAAAAAAAGTTGCAAGTATTAAGAGCTTTTATAGACAAGTTGAAATTTTTAAGTAGACTAATCAATCTATCATTAATAGGTAGATTAAATATTAAAAATTTACTTTACACTTAATAAAAGTATTTAACTCTAAATATGTGTATAACCTCGAGATTTAGCCTATTAATAAGTGAGTATGTTCCTCTACTTATTGATTAAGATTCGATTCTCGAAAGGCAGAATATATGATATAATTTGTGAATGCATAGATTGAGTATAAGGATATGTCCTTAGACTTGCCCTAAAAGGAAACTTAATCTCGATTAACGCGAAAGCTAGCTCAAGGATATCCCTAGTTGACGGAGCAAAAAAAAAACTCTGATTATGTGTACAAAAACATAGTTACACTAACAGTAGGTAGAGATTTTTCATACCAATCTATAATTAATTTGGTGTATAAGAAGATTAAGAATGGTTAAGAATTTTTCATTACCTTAAAGTGTGGACAAAAAGAAATTATTGGCTACACTGCAAGCACAAAAACAATAGTGCACCATATACTCACAGATATAATGGATATGTTGAATTAATGAGAGATGAGTGCCACGTGCATGTGAGTAAGGTACATTATATCGATGCACTTGATAATTTGTTGTGGACAAGCGCATAATGCTAAAGGGTGCACAAGTACTGGATAGATCAATACGTAATTTGCAAATTATTTATATTATGCACTTTGCGTGACTTTTAATTATATATATTTTTTATTTAATTTATATTTTTTAAAAATATTTTAAGATACATAAACTAATATTTTTTTATTAGATTTAAATATTAATTACCTTTAGAAAATTTTGAATATTAATATAAATGAAATATATGGGTAAAGTTTATTATATATAGGATAGTTGAAAAATAATAAAAAGATATTATATATGTTGGTTTATATAATTCCTAATTAGAATCTAAAAAAATAATTATTAAAAAAAATTAATGAGATGACTTCATAAAAATTTAATTATTAAGAAAATTACCTAACATGATGAAAATTTTCTAAAAAACTCGTGTTCAATATTTGTTATATATATAAATATAGACTAAAAAATATTTATCTATGGCTTGTACTTCCACCAAGTATAGTTTTTAAATTAAAATTTAATTTTAATTAATTATCAAAATTTGAAAATATTTTTAAGAGAAAAAAATAAAAATAAAAAATTTACTCATTTTTATACAAGTAGTGAATTTATGTGTTGAAAATAAAACTCATTACCAAAACATATTTGATGTACTCAATATTTGTATATATATTTGTTATCCTCAATTTATAAATGTTTAGCTTGATTCTCTAGGAAAATCAATATAAATCCTACCATTTACTCATTCCATGGTTCTAAATGATTTTTATAGGAAATACAAGATTTTTGAAGGCTTTGGAGTAAAATTGGAGCTTATTTAAAGAAACACAATTAAAATTGTACCTGAAAATAGCATGAGCTCGTGCAAAAGTCCACAACCTCATGCAACATTTCTAAATGAGCTCATGTGTTTTATTTTGTTTCTGACTCCAAAATTTAGAAGCACCAACGATACAGAGAAGTTTAAAAGCGCATGAGGTCGTGCACCCAAAAGTACATGAGATCGTGTGCCAGATCAGACAGCTATATAAAAACATGAAAATCTTATATTTGAAACTTCAAGAACCCATATAATTACTTTCTTTTTTGAGTTTTCTCGGAAATTAAGGGAGAGAAGTAAAAACAAGTAGTTTTAGATGAAAATTAGAGTAGATTGATTTTTCTTTCAATTAATTAGATTAGATTAGGATTTGAATAAGGAAATTGAAGATTTGAACTTTGGGAGATTCTTCAAACTTGGACTCAATTTCTGGGATTCTCCTAAGAGTTTCTAAACCCATCTATTTACATTTTGTATTGAATATGATTTTAGAGTTTAACGCAATCTATTGTTTTTTTTTTCCTTACTTTATCTGTGTAGGTAAATATCTCTCTAGGATTTAGATTAGATTGATTAGGTTGTTTATGGTTTCATGTATACTCTGTTTTTGTGATTATTTATTTAGAATTAATATATATTTGTGAGTGCATGATTAATAATTTCACAATCTAAGATACTACATAAAGTAATAAGAGTAGAAGCGTAGTGTTTGTTTACTGAGATGATAGATCTATGAGATATTACTACATATAGATGGATCTATGCTTAGGCAAGGGAGGCACGTGCCCCCTCCCCCCTTGAATTTTGAATTTTTTTTTTTTGCAAATTTTTGATAAATTACATTTTAGTCGATAAAATATGACATAATTAACATTTTCATCCATATTTTTGAAAAATTTGATAGTTAATCTATATACTTTTATTCTTTCAGTATAATTGGTCATTCCATCCATTTTACTGTTAAAATTCTATAAAAATATCGATATTTTTCATTTATATTTAAATTTTTCTTCTCAATCATAATCAAATATGAATATTTTTTTTGACTATGATAATTTGCATGAAGTGAGTTTTATAATTTAAATTTATGATTTTATTAAACTATAAGATTGATATTAATTCAATTATTTAATATCAAGTTTTAAATTTCATTAGAATAGTAATAAAATTCTAATAAGAAATAAAATTCTAATAAGAGAGAAAATAATTTGTCTACACAAAATTAAAGTTTTAGTTTCAATTGTTAAAGCTAATAGTATTAAAAATTATATCATAAAATTTACAGATAGATTAATAGAAGTTCTCATATAAGCCCTTAGTAAATAAAAAGGAAAAATAATAAATTCTCAGAGATTTTTTTCTCAGATAATATAATTGTGTTCATCTTTTTATTATTTTATATGTTAGTTCTTAGTTCGGTTTATATTTACTATATAAATAACGATGTTATGTCCTATTGATATAGAATTTTGTCCCCTTTCGAAAATTTCTAGATGCGCCCCTGTTACTACATAGATATATAAATGTGCCTAAATGATATTTATTGTTCTCTATGGAACTTAATAAATTCGATTCCATACTGATAATCATAAGAGTAAAATATGGGTTTGGTTCAGTACAACTTGCTATGAGAGAAGATTTTGTTTATTTGAGAGAAAGTTATCTTTAATTCCAACTTATTTGAATAAATCTTTGAGAATATATGAACCACAGGTAATGATAATTAATTGAAGTCTAAATCCTAGCTAGTTTTCCCATATCTTGAATTCAAATTATCATTCTAGTGTTTGTTTGTGTGCTTGCTTTTGTTTTATATAATCATTGATAGAGCTTAACTCTCCTTTTTTTTTTTTTTTATTGACTAGATATTAGAAGAATTTGTAATATTGGTACTCATTACCCTTCTTCTTGTGGGATCGATAAACCTCTTACTTTTTAAAACTACTTAATTGTCGTATAATTGTGGTGAGAAAAATAGCGAACAATTTTATTTAATATAATATTTATGTTAAACTAATATTTTTTTAGAAATTTTATTGTGTTTAAAAATAATTTTATTGAATTAATTTTAATAAAAAATTAATATTAAAATTAAAAAAAAAATGATTTGATAATTAATATTAAAAGATATAAATTAATAATATGAATATATGAAAATCTATCAAAATATTTATTACATCTCAAATAACCCAAAATTCAATAATTAAACCTCAAAAAACACTAAAATTCAAGATTTCTCAAGAATCTTCATTTATGGGGTTTCAATGTATTTACTCCAAACTCATTTCTAAGTTCAAGTTAAGTTAATGTATGGTTAGAATAGATGAATATTATGAGTATTAAAAGATATTTATTATGGATTATAAGAAAGATTCATGAATTTAAGGTTTTTGGGTGAATAATAGTTATTCATCGCAATCTTTTATATTCTTCTAAAAGATGATTAAATTAATGTTAGAAATCATATTTACACTCTTAAAGATGTTTAGAATCATAAAAATTTATCTTGTATGAGCATGTTTGGGCAAAACCCCAATTTTAGATATTTGAAGATTTTGGTTTAGGAAAGGAGAACTCAAAAGAATAGGAAATATTAATTCTTACTCAAGTGTTTGAGTGGATTAGCAAAAAAAATTGCCTTAAGGTAAGTATGAACAATTAATATGCATATTGCTCCTTATGAGATATATTATTAAATCTCCATATATGTTCTCCATGATATGAAATACATGTTTAATAGCCTATTCAATAAATTTTTTATTGCCTTCCATAAGTAACCACTTGTATGTTGGAAAATGACTTGATTATTTCTCTTTGGACAAAGTTCATAATGAAACTTAATTGTGTAAATGAACAATATTATATATATATGTTTATATGTCTGATGGTCTTGTGATTCATATGTTTTTTGAGAATTCTAAGCTTTACGAATTCATGAATATGTATAAAACGCTATTCTTAATGAGAGTAAATTTATTGGTCCAATGTGCACAATGAGAATCAACTGATAGATTTTTATCAGTTTTTCACTTAAAGGGGGTCATGAGCTCTAGGCATATGATTGGCCAGGCATATGTGTCACGATAAGGTAGTGTAATAATTCTGACCGAAAATTTAAAACGATTTAAGTGTAGTTACGTGAAATGAGTATCGGTAGACGATTTTTCATAAATTCTAGAAAATGAATTGTTTAGAATTAATTATAGATAACTTAAGTTGGGTAGCATGGCAGCTTGAGAAAAAAATAATTGGGAGATTAAATGAGATTAGAAATAATACTAATTAATTAAATCAATTAAAAAACTTCAAAGTAAAACCTAATTTTGAACACCCTCCGATGTTTAATTTTTAAGAAATTCTGAAGTATTCTTTTACCCAATTTTTCTTCACACACTTAAAATGATAAATAATGGATGAATTAAAAATAGAATTGAGTAAAATTGATAAAATATCATTGCTTAATTTAAGAAGTGAAAGCGATAGATGAATAAGAAAAAGAAAATTGCAATTTTGCAAAATTTGGAAAGTTGAGTCAAAATTTTGACCAATAATAATAATAATAATAGGAATTTAGGTAGCTGGCTAAATGGTGGGCTTGCCACTAAAATTAATCAAATTTATTTCTTCCAAATTATTTGGACCAAATTAATTTCTCCATTTTTCTTAATTTTTCTTTTTCTTAAAATTTAATTGGTGATAAAATATTATAAATAAATCTAATTAGATAAAAATTTCATCTTCTTTAACCACTCTAAATCTCATGGCCGGAATCCTCTATAATTAAGCCTCAAAAAATTTTGCTTCATTAAATACAACACAAACCAATCTTCATCTTCACCAATCTTCACCTCTCCATCTCCAAAGTTCTTTTCTTCATCAAAATTGGTAGATACTTGAGAAATTTCTTCAAAAGACTTCAACAGGTAAAATTTTAAACTAACTTTATAATTTAATGTAATGAATTTTAATGGTAGTTTAGATGTCTAATTAGAAGAAAAAAGTGAAATTAGGAGTAAAACTTTGAGAGTTTTGAAATCCCTATGTCTAAATAGAATTTTGAAAATAAAATTTTATACCATTAGAATTGGAATTTATAAATACTCAAAACATAAAAATTATAGATATGCGTGTTTATATTATTTTCCTTTAAGGAAGTTTTGTCAGATTCCTTCTGGATTATGAGTTATGGAAGACTGAGTGTTGCTGACTCAGGTTAGGATTTGGTCAGAGTAACCCTACTGTATTTTAAGTTTTTGAAAACCATAAATACTAAATCATGGAAAACTCAAAACATAAAAAATGTGTTTTTATGTCTTAGCTAAAATTTTGTAAAAACAGAGCACCATTTGGATATGTATATAAAGAGATGTAAGTAAAATACTAAAGGCTGTCTAGGTAGAGTATGTAGGATAGGAGACAGAATTTAGGATAGAATTAGAAATTCTCCCATAATTCGCGTAGTAGTCAGAAAATTTTGAATTTTGGATATGTTGAAGATTGAGATGTCTAGTTTAATTAAGAAAAATAATTAAAGCTATTGGATAAGTATAGAGGGAGATAGGATAAAAATTGTAATTAAACCCTAAGTTTTAGGAATTTGGGGAAATTGATTAATTATAGTGTTAATTAATGTAAATTCAAATCAATTTGATACTAAATTGTATTTAATTGAATGTGTAATATCTAAAGAGGGTGACAAAGAGGTTCAAGATTCTCTCTTTTGTCTTGGCTAAATAGAAAAGTAAGATGGTTTTGAATTTTTGCGTTTAAAGGTGAGCAATATACATACTATTTTATTTGGTATTGCTTTCAAATTAAATTATTGAAATTTTCATGAAATTTCATTGTTGTCCAAAAATACCAATTGTATGATCCATGATTAATTTCATGCCTTTTTATAATTTCAAATGATTCCTTTTAATTGAATTTGCATGATTGGTCTAATGCTACATTTATTGAACCCTTAAAAGTGCTTAAGTTATTTTTATACCTAATACTTAAGCATTATATGTATGTCATTAATGAAATGATAGAAGTTTTAATGACATCGTGCACTGTGGTTTAATGATCCTAACTAGGAGGGGGTTAAGTCCTAGCCATGCGATCTGATCAACCGTATGAGTAAATAGCATGCTACCGGATTGTAGCCTCTGCTTAAATGATTAATAATGATTCTGTCATTTTATGATATGATATGCTATGAATTCTTGATGTCAATGTTGAACTGAACCCATATATTAAATGATTTCAATTTTATGAATCTTTAATTGATTAATGATCCCATTATTATTGTACATTTTATGCTATCATTATCTTCCTTGTGAGCAACTCCCTCACCTAGTCTCACAAGTAAGATAATATGTGCATTACTCACTGAGGTTAAATTCTCACCTCTCGTGGTTTAATGTTTTCAGATCCGTAGTAGATAGTGGTGGTTCCAACCCATCTCCTCCATCTGAGCTTGGAACCGACAGTATCTATGAAGCTGCCTCTACTATGAAGAATTTGTATTTTTTTTTTTTTTTTGCTAATCTATAGTTGCTCCATGATTATGATAGTAATGTGAAATATGTATAATTACTGTGTTTATGACTCAATCAATATTAGTATGAAATATTTAAACCATAATTAAATTGATGCATAATTAATTGATAATGTTATGTTAATTGAAGTAGGGAATTATGATATGAAAAATGAAAGTCAAGTGTATAAGGTGGAATTTTAGAAATGCTAGTTACCTTACAGGTTTATGTAAATTGTAAAAATTAAATAAGTCGATAATTTGGGATGTTATAATTACAAAGGAAACTCTGGAAAAATTTTCATAAAAATTGAGTAAATAATTTATAAGTCAATAATTTGTAAGTTATGATGGTTTCTACGAGAATTGGTAGCCTTAAACTAACATTTTCCCTAGGATCGTCATATCCCGAAGTGGGGATGTGACTATCGATGCATTTTCATTATATTAGTTCTATTACATGATATGATTTGATAGTGTTATTATGTTGTAAGAACTCATATTCTTTCAAGTACAAGTTTATAGATTCTTCTTCTTATAACTCTTTCATGCCCAAGTATAAGTATATGTATATATATATTCTTGACCGATATCCAAGTTCTTTGGCTTAACTTGAAGCATTCCATGTTTTAACTTGAAGCATTCCATGTTTATATCTTACTGAGTTGAAAGCTCACTCATCTTCTGTAGATTTCAGGTCATAATGTAGCTCAAGAGAGAGCTAATCTAGAAAATAGAGCTTCTTGATCCATTCCTCTATAGTTAAACATTGAGGACGTATTAGAAGCTCTGTAGTTAAACATTAAGGATGTATACTTTTATAGCTTAGATTTGCATGTTTTGTAGAGTTTCCTTTGTTCCATATTAATGTTAGATATGTCTAGGTTATGTTCTAAAAGTTTATGGTGGCCTTATACCTACTCTTGCCTTAGGACCGTCGCACCGATAGTTTTGGGATCTAGACATGTAAAAATTATGAATGCTTTTATGGACTGGATACCTTGAACTAGTAAAAGATTGATCCAAACAACTATGGTGTTCAGATTATGAAGTGCATCCTAAGAATCTAGGTATGCATGTTTAATAAATTGGATACTTTGAACTAGTGAAAGGCTGACCTAAACTGTTAAGGTATTAATAAGTGACAATTTATGAGAAATATCATATTTGTGATCTAAGTTTTAATAGGATGCTCCAGTTTTGGGAAAATGATGACTTGGTCATTTTGACAATCAAATAGAGTTTGGCATTCCTAGGCTTGGAATTTGGTCGAAAGGATGAGGTCATATTGACTTGAGCTTTCCAAGAATGATTTGGACTCTGTAGAGATGACCACTTTTGGGGGGGACAATGCTTTGGAAGGAAGATAACTTGGTTACTTTAATAGTTATAGGGATTTTGGAATTCTATTTAGCCTTAGCTTGTCTATTCATAGGGCATTTGACAATGGATTGGTAAGGTTTTAACTATGCTGCTCGTCAAAGCCACATTCAGTTTGGGTCAGTATGCAAGATTGAGGATGATGCCATACTTAGTCTTGGTTTAAATACTAACTTGGAAGGATGAGGTTAGAAGTTGCCTAAAGGTTCTTTTTGGGAACCTATGGTCAAGTTGAGCCTTGAGGTTGATTGGACCTATTAGATTGATCTAAACTACTTTTGGGAGGCTATAATCAGGTTTAATCTTGAGGTTGATTGGTCCTATCAAATCGGCTGAAACTACTTTTGGGAGGCTATGGTCAAGTTTAACCATGAGATTGATTGTTTATATCATATCAGCTGAGTTCAGCTATGGTAAGGCTAATGGTCATATTTGGCCATGGAGTTTGGTTGGTCCTGTCAGATCGACTAATGTCAACTATGGTAAGGCTAATGGTCAGATTTTCCATGAAGTTTGATTGATCCTGTCAGATCGATTCAAGTAAGGCCATGGTTAGATTGGACTTGAGTTATTATTTAGTCCGATCAGATTATATGAGGCTTTGCACAACTTGGACAGTTGTAGTAGAACTGAGGGGCTCTGGTCCGTTAGCTCGGTTATCCTTCAAGTAAGAAAATGATTCTCCCTTTAGATAATTTTTCTGCTTTTCTATTTATTATGCTTGTACTGGTTGTCTACATTTCTATTTTTTGGATGTTTGTTTGTCTTTTTTTTTTCTATTTTTCTGCTTGGAGTTATTTTCGATCGAGCCTTCCTTTCAGGTTTTTAACTCAGCAATCTTTTTTTTTTCTCTCTCTAGCTTTCCTTTCTGGTTTTCGACTTGACAAGCTGCTCTAATTTTTGCTTAAGCTGCATTTTCGAGTTTTCAACTTAGCGAGCTTTTTTTTCTCTCTAATTGGAATATGATCTTATTCTTTTCTCAAGTTTGGCTTAAGGAGACGGTTTGACATACTAAGAAGATGGGGTGGGTTACTCTAACTCGTGAGTTGGAGAAGAACTCAAAGACCGAGGGAGACTCTAGACCTATGATTGGGGTGGAGATAGAGGTATTTACGACTATTGAGGATGGTACAACTGGGACAGGGATGCCTGATGCCCCGAAGGATGATGATGACTTAGATGGGGACAGAGATGCCGATCTTAGGATGGTGAGAACTTATACAGATTTATTAAATTGTCTATTTTGGCTTTAGGCTTATTTTTCTGCTTGACTTTTACTTGCATTTTGGATTTTGGGATCCAGGGATCTTCCTTCATTTGACCTTTTGATTTGGATGGACTTGTCCAGTCATAAATTGTTGTTTGACTGGATGACGAGACAGGATTTTATGAAACTATTATTCGGACATGACACGATTTTTGACGAGTCTAGATATCTTGTATATTTTTGTCACCAAAGATGATTAAGGTGAATGATATGATATGTTATATTTTCCTTGCTTTTCTTTTCTCTGTTTTTTTCTTCTTTTCCTTTTTTTTCTTTTTTTTTTTTTTGCTCTAACTTTTGTCCAAGCCGCCCTTTCGGGTTTTCAACTTGACGAGCTGCTTTAACTTGCTTAAGCTACTTTTTCTAATTTTTAGCTTAGCAAGCTAGCCTTAATTTTTGTCTAAGTCGCTCTTTCGGGTTTTCAACTTAGCGGGCTGGCAAATAAACATATAACCTTTTTGAGAGTTTAGCATAGAATGATTAATTTATTATGTTTTGGACTGCATCCATATAGGGCTACCTATGTATCTCTTCTTTCAATATTTTTTTTTTTAATTTTTGAGAATCAGGTCCACGTAGTTCTTGTTTGTATAATGCATGATCAGATTATGCAAAATATCTATTAGGTTGATTCAGATTCATTTCCGTCTCGATCCATGATTATGGCACTTTCACCAGATAAAATTTTCTTAAGCTCATAAAGGCTGGCCTAATTTTGTATGAACTTATCTCTTGGGTCACGAATGGGAGTTCTGATTTCCTTCAACACTAAGTTCCAAACCTCTGCATTTACCCTCTTAATGAAATGTTGAGCTAGTTTCTATTGATACCCCTGAATCTGATATAGGGTATCCATCCTTTTTTCATCAATGACATTCAACTGATCAAGATAGTCCTTGATCCATTTAGCTTCATCAAGTTTGGCTTTCGCATATAACCCATGTAGATTGGGCTTGCATCTTAATGGGTAGTATCGCTTCCATTCCATATACTAGGGAGTAGCGAGTTGCCCCTATTGGCATATGGATGGAAGTTCGATGCCCAGACAAAGTGAATGGTAAGTGCTCATGCTATTTTTCATTATTGGTGACCATTTTATATAAAATAATTCTGATGGATTTATTGGCCACTTCCACTGCACCGTTAGTATGAGAATAGTAAAAGGGAAGACCAAAATGTTGGATTTTTTCTTTTTACAACAACTCACCATTTTTTTTTTTTTAAATTTGGACTTGTTTCACCCTTGTCAACCCAATATATGGCTAGCTAGGTTCCATTATCTATTTCTCACCTCAGATGGACATTATTCCAAGTCCTTTCATATAGCACATCCTCTTGAGGGATGAAGTTACCAGCCAATTAGCTTAAGGTTCTATGTTCTGACTTGGTTGCCCTAATATTCTTCAACCTAAAAGGCATAACCCTGTAACAATAAATGCCCAATTTAGTTACAAAGGCCTCCTTTCCTTTTATCGGGAAGATTATCATGAATCTGATTATAATCCGTATTCAGGTTAGTCAAAGAGGCTACTTTAGATCTTGCCATGCAATCAACCAATAAGTCGATGTGGGGCAACAGAAAGTTATCTTTCAAACAAGCTTTGTTCAGATATCTATAGTCCACACATATTTAAACCATTCCATCCTTCTTGGGGAGGGACTGGCACTATATTGGTCAGCATGAAAGGTACGTGGCATACTCGAAAAATTCATTATCTAAAAGCTTCGTTATTTCCTCTTAGACCTTTAAAGACTATTTTGCTTTGAGTCTTTTCAGTTTCTACTTGAGAGGATTCTGCATACTCATGAGTCGGAATTCTTTGAACTACTATGCTTGGATTAATACTTGTCATGTTTTTGGGCTCCTATGTGAAACAATCCATGAATTTTTTTTATTAACATGCACAAAGTTGTATAATGATGCAAAGTATGTGATTTTTGTTTTGCCATCCATGCAAAGGTTATTGATTCTCTGCTCTCTTTTTTTTGTGATATTTCATTCAAATTGCTTCTATGAAAACACAAGCATTTAACATAAAGTGTCAAATTCTTCATTACTGATAAAGGTTTCATCATCATTGGTGATAGACCAGAAGAGTTCGTTACAAACTCAAAATAGGATGCAACTGACTCATACTCGAATTTTGACTTGACTATAAACATAGAAAAAAAAACTTAAATGACTATGACGCTGACTTGGATTTTGGCTCGACTGACTCAAGCTCAGATTCTGACTCATACTTTTACTCAATAAGACTCAACTAACTGAGATACTGACTCAAGTTCAAATTCCGACTCAAATCTCTGACTTGACTGGAGTTTAGACTGGGAAAGAGGCTTGACATCAGGGTTAGGATTCTTCTCATAATGCCAATGGTAGGATGAGCTTTGTAGGATCTGTTTCTACTTTCTATTATAGAGACTTGCTCAAAGAGAGAGTAGTCTTCCATATTTTTTTCCTAATCTTGATCCAATTGACTTGCAACCCTATAAGTTGAGTCTGTATTTTTGGATCTATGAGATTCTAGAATGGTCCGAAGATCAGTGGGGATGTTGGATTCTAGCTTAGAAGGGAATATGATGTCTCCATTGTTAATAAGGTCCTGAGATTTATGCCTTAAGATTTTGTACACATCTACTATGTGTTCAACTCTCTTCCTAATGTTCATTGGCATTGTAGTCTTTGGGTAGAGGGTTAGGAGGTGTCTTTGGTTCTAAAGGCATGATTAGCTTGGATTCCACGACTTTCTTGAAGACCAGGGTTAGAGGCATACCCAAATCGCTAAATTTTCTCCTTCCTAGCTTTAAATGCCATCAGTTAATTGTGGTTGCTACCTCATTGCTCTTTTGTTCAGCAAAGGATGGATTAAATAAGAGAAGCACAAGATAAAAATCCTCAGTTGGTGAAGCTGAAAAATGATGTGGGAACGGAGAGAGCTCCAGGTTTTGCTATAGTTGATGGTGTATTAATATTAGGCAGTAGATTATGTGTTCTAGCAGTGGATGGATTAAGAGATGTGATTCTCAAGGAAGCTCATCATTCCAGCTACATTGTGTATCCATGTGCAATGAAGATGTACCATGATATCAAGAGTTCTTATTAGTAAAGAGGGATGAAAAAGGATATTGCAGAGTTTATAGCTAAGAGTTTGACTTGCTAGCAAGTTAAGTTCGAACATCAGAAGCCTTCGGGACTACTTTAATAGTTGTCATTGCCATAATGAAAATGAGAGAGAGTAACTATGAATTTTGTAGTTACATTGCCAAGGACTTTAAGAGGTCATGATTTGACTTGGGTTATTGTTGATAGATTGACCAAGTCAGCTCACTTCTTGCCAGTCAAGACGACTTATACAGCTTTTTAGTATACACATATATATATTGATGAGATTATCAGACATCATGGTGTTTCAGTTTTGATAATCTCCGATAGAGGTACTCAGTTTACCTCAAGATTTTGGCAGAAGTTACAAGAGTAGTTGGGTATACAGCTTGATTTCAGCACAACATTTCATCTGCAGACGGATAGGCAATCAGAAAAAACCATCCAAACTCTATAAGACATGTAGAGAATGTGTATTCTAGATTTTGGAGGGAATTGGGATGCTCACTTGCCGTTGATAGATTTTACTTATAATAATAGTTATCATTCAACAATTCAGATGTCTCCTTATAAAGCTCTGTATGACAGAAATTGCATATCTCTCTTGTGTTGGGATGAGGTTGGGGAGAAGCATATTGAAGACCTCAGTTTTTCATTAAAGATCTCGTGTTCTTAAAGATCTCACCTATGAAATGAGTTCTACGATTTGGCAAGAGAGACAAGCTATCTCCATAATTTATCGGGCCCTTTGAGTTTCTGAGTAAGGTTGGAGAGGTCTCATATAGGTTAGATTTTCCGCCTAACATGGATGGTGTACATTCGGTATTCCATGTATCGATATTTCAGAAGTACATCGTCGATCCTTCTCATGTGTTACAAGTTCCGGCAATAGACCTTCAGCAAAACTTAATGTATAAGGAGATTCCAGTAGCCAGTGTGGACCGAATGATCAATAGACAACAGAATAAAGATATAACAATGGTTAAGGTCCTATGGAGGAATAAAGCAATGAAAGAGTGCACTTAGGAGAGTGAGCAAAGCATGTAGGACAAGTACCCTATCTATTTCAAGAGCAAGGTAAATCTTAAAATTTGAGGACAAATTTTCATAAGGTAGAAAGAATGTAACACCCAATATTTAGAATGTTTAGAGTAGATATGCTCACTTAATATTGTTAATGAATGTTAGCATGTGTATAAGTATATGTGCATGATATATAAGCTAGAATTTGTTATGTTGTGCATAGATTACTCTTAGAATGGGTAGATATCAAGAGATGATTGAAATTGAAATTGAAATAATAGACATAATTAAGTATAAGTTTGTTGAGTTTGGATAAGTTAGAATGGAGAAATGTAAGAAATTTTCACCAACAAGCCTTTCACAAGCGTGAGGTATCTCTTAACGGGCATGAATCATTCTTCACGGGCGTGAGATATCATTCACCACCGTGAAATTTTTTTTTTGTGTAAATTTGTCAGATCCTCATATTTGCCTTTATGGACATAAAACATCTCTTTATAGCCGTAAAAATATTTCGAACCTAAATGTAAATAGTAGCCTTCATGATCGTGAAGCCTCTTTTCATGGGCATGAAGACACATGTTTATAAATACCCTACCCCATTTATTCATTTTTCAGATTTCATTTACTTTGTCCCTTTCTCCCTCTACTTCATAAATATTCTTCAGCCACCCTTAAAACTCATTAAATTCTCTCTTCTAACTATTATTTCAACTCTATTGATACAAGAAATAAGAATCAAACATCCAAGAAGCACCAATATTTCAACTTCTTAAGATTCACTATTTCAAGGTATTTGTTCCAAAACTCAATTACAAATTAAGATAAGTTAATATATAGTTAGAATAGATGAATATAAGTTAAGTATAGATGTTTAAGAGCATCAATTGAAATTTATAATGGATTATAAGAAACAGTAATAGATTTAGGGTTTTGGGTGAACAGTAGCTATTTATCCCAATATTCTACATTTATCTAATAAATGATTAAATTGATGTTAGAAAATATGTTAGGATTCTAAAAGATGATTAAAATCATAAGAATTTATCATGTATTAGTATTATTAGGTAAAACCCTAATTTGAGTATTTGGAGATTTGACATAGGAGAGGAGAACTCAAGGGAATGGAGAAAATTATTGTATACATAAGTAATTGAGGGATTTACAAGGATAATTTGCTTTGAGGTAAAAATAAACATTACACATGCATGTTGTTGTTCGAATTGATCATTCAATTCTTCTCAATGTGTATATATTCAATATCCATGTTATAAAATATTGTATTGTTAGCCTATTCAATGATTTCCCATAATGTTCTTAAATTGATGATAACTTGTTCCATGAAATCACCTTAATTGATGCGAATGACTTGGTCATCCTTCCTTAGACCAAGCTCATATGAAACCTAATTGCTAATTAAAATGAATTCATGCTCATATGTTGATAGTCTTATGAACAATGAGATTTTTTGAGAAATCCAAGTTATATAACCTTATGATATGCATATGTATAGAACGTTTTTCTCAAAGAGAGTAAATTTATTGGTCTAAATTGCACTTTAGGAGCTCAACTAATAGGATTTTTATCAGTGTTCCACCTAGAGAGGACCATGTGTTCTAGGCATATGTGACATGATAAGGTAGCAAGGCTACTGATGCATTATGATTATAATAGTTTTATCATAGATTTGTTTGATAGTGCTATTCAGTTGTGAGTACTTATGTTTTTTACAAGTACAACCCTATGATACTTTCATACCTAAATCCTTTGGCTTAACCTATGTATTGCATGTTTATATATTACTGAGTTGAAAGCTCACTCATTTTTTGTGGATTTTAGATGATAGTGTAGCTAGAGAGAGAGCTAATACAGAAGATAGAGCTTCTTGATTTATTCCTCCAAAGAAGACTCTATGTAATCCTTTGATGAACCATTATTTTGAATTAATGTATTTATATTATATGAGAAGAATACTCTAGAGTTCCATAGTTAGGTGTTAAGGATGATATTATTTTGATATCTAGATTGACATAATTTTTGGATTGTCTCTTATTCCTTATTGATATGGGATGTATCTTTTGATCAGTAAGAAACAATAAGAAATCATATGAAGATGTATTGAAATGCATGAATGACTATTATACGATTCATAGATTGGCTATGTTTGATGATGTTTATGTATGATGTGCATGAGATACAAGTTATGGGTGTCTTACGAATTTACAATGGCTTTAAGTCTACTTTTACTCTAAGACTGTCACACTACTGGAATTGGAGTATGACAATAATAAATATATATACCATTTAGGAAAAAAAAAATCGAGATTCAATTCTCCCTTCTCATATTCAAAGATAATAATTATTATTATAATTAATAATATTTTTTAATTAAATAATTTTATCCTCATAAAAATTAATATCTGAATCAATAAAAAGATATAACAGTTTTACTATATTTTAAATTTTCATTTCCTTTATTTTCCTTTAATCAACAAAGGAAATGTGAAATATCCTTTATCGTATTATCAATATTAGCTTTTAATGATTAATATTTTTTACTTTTTAAACACTTATTTATTAATTTTTCCTTTTGACTTATTTATTAATCTTTTTTTTTTCTATTCCATAGATTATACTTTATTATACAACATAATGGGCAAAAGCAATGGCATACTCATTTCGTATTAGGGTGTGAAATCAAGGTTCATGTTAGTTGGTGCTGACCCCATGGCCCATGGGAACAAATTAACAATTTAGAGTCCATAAATTATTATTATTATTTAATTGAAAGCCAAACAATTTTATGAAACCCAATAATTAAGTAGATTGATGATGCTCCTAATTAATTAATTTGAAGATTGATGCAAACACATGCCCACTTGCACAAGTGGATTTTTTTCTATTTTGTTAAATTAGTAATTTTTTTAAATTTAAATATAAAAATTTTGGAGTATTAATTAATACTCTATCCATCTCGTTTTAGATAATTTTTTTTAAAATATTTATAGTTTCAAAATTTCACTAAAATATTTATTATGTTATTTTTTTCAACTATACTTTTTTTTTATTTCTCCAAATTAAAATAAAAAATATAAATTTTATAATTATGATAAATTATTAAATTTTTAATTTATTTATTAAAATTTTAAATGATAGATATTTTAGAACTGAGAATTACAATAAAATAAAAACCAAGTAACTTTCCCTTAAAATAGTGTTTCTATTTTTATTTTATTTTATTTATTTAAAGTGGAGCAATGGCCAATTGTTATGCCAAATTAGAATATGTATTTATTATTATGCGAAATTTATGGGTATTTATTATTTAAATATTTATATAAAATTATATAACAATTTAAATATGAGTTTGGCTTGAACAAAAAATAAATTTAACTTAAATATTTTCCAAGTGGAATTCAAGTAATGAGACAACCAACACTTGTTTTGTTTTGAGGTTTTAGGAGGTAGATTGAAGTTCTTTATAACTGCAAAACCATCAGCTTTTGTTTGGAAGATGATTAATAATGGACGGTATGATTTAAAAGCCTATAATTTTCAACCCACCAAATTAGTGGGTTGAGGAGGTTAAAGTTTTTTCTCGTTAACAATGTGTTGTCGAAATAGTTAGGTCTGGGCTTTCGGCTTTGAAGGTATGATTATAAAATTAATAATAATAATTCACACATACTAAAATATTTTAATTAAAATATAAAATTAATTATTATTTTTCACCTTATTAAATGACACAATACACTAAATCATTTGAGACGAATATCACAATATACTACTAAATCATTTCGTCCAATTTTATCGCTAATTAATTTTAAAATAGTCAACAAGAACAGTAAAAAGACAAAAATATCCTTATTTTTTATTTTTAATTAATTACATTCTATTTTTATTTTAAAAAATTTTTTTTAGTGTTAAAAAATTTATTTTCATATTTTTTGACAAATTTAAAAATAAAAATATTTTTAAAAAATATTTTTTATTTTATTTTTTAAAAAATATTTTTACTTTTTATTTTCAAATTTATCAAAAATATAAAATTAAATTTTTTATTTGTATTAAAAAATTTAAGAAGAAATAATTAATTTTATTCTTAAATTATTTTTTTAAATAAAAAATAACAAATAACAAATAAAAAATAAAAAGTATTTTTATTTATTTTTTATTTTCAAATTTGTCAAAAATATGAAAATAAATTTTTTATTTGTATTAAAAAATTTAAGAAGAAATAATTAAATTTCTTCTTAAATTATTATTTTTTAAAATAAAAAATATTTTTTAAAAAATATTTTTATTTATTTTTTATTTTTAAATTTGTCAAAAAATATGAAAATAAATTTGTAACCCTAAAAAATATTTAAAAAAAATAATATGTAATTAATTAAAAATAAATGACAATAACATTTTTATTTTTTTACTACTCTTATTAACTATTTTAAAGTTGACTAATAACAAAATTGGACGAAATGAAGTATTGGTATAATGAAATATTCGTTAGATGAATTAATATATTTTTAAAATGTCAGGAAAAATTTAGAGTATTAAATCATTTTATAGGAGATAATAATAATTAACTCTAAAATATATAATAAATAAAATTATATAAAATACGAGTTCATAACTAATTATGTATAATAAAATATTAATATATTATTTTAAAGTTTTATATATTATTAATAATTTATTGTGTTAATAATTTTACTTATACCTATAAATTAATAAATATAACAACGTATTTATAGAGATGCATGTTAAAATATATTTTAAATTAATTTTATTAAAATTTTATATTTAATTAGAATTAATTAAATTATATATATAAATTAATTTTTTTATAATTTTTATTATTTGATTATCTACTAGACTACAACTAAAATTATATATTAATTCTCATATATATAATTTAAATTGGATTTCATATAATTTTAAAAAATAAAAAATATTATTAATTACCTTATTAAAAATTTAATTATTACATCATGAATTATTTTTTATAGTAATTATATTATTTTCATATTTAATTTATATATATACAAGAAAAAAAAAATATATATATGTACATATATATAAGTCGCTCATCAATCCAGCAACCATATAATCAATCACCTGTATAAATTTTTAATATGTACCAACTTAATACTTTGTTATTATATTTATTTAAATTATTATTATTTATTAATATTGATAATTTTATATAAATTAAATTCACTAAGTTAATAAATTTTAAGAAGTAAATATAAAAATTTTAAAATAAGGTGTTGTTGAATATTGACTCTTCTTTTCATTATCAATCTCTCTTTTATTTAGCTTTTTTCCCTTTTAATTTATTTGTTGGATCTGCTTGACATACTTTAAGATATTTTAATAAAATTTATAATAAATAAAACATGAAATTTTTAAGATAATATTAATAATTTATTATCTTGGTAATTTTATTTATGTCTATAAATTAATAATATTAAAATAATATTAGAAAAAATTGCATATATTTAATAATTATAATTATATGTATGATTATTCTTATTTTTATTTTTTGTAATTTTTTAAATTTATATGTGAAAATTTTAAAATAAAAATAAATATTTTTTAAAAATAATTTTAAATGGCTCAATCTGATTTGATTTAAAACCTACTAATCAACTTAAATTTTTTTCTTTAAATCAATCTGATATATAATCTAATCCGTCCGTAATCCAAAATAATATGTTCATAACTTATTAAAAAAAACACTACCGAATTGATTCAAATCCGAATCTACCCGACCCACCCATTTGCCACCTCTACTAGCATGGCTAATATAGAAACTTATGGTTCAAATTTTTTCGATATATCAAATTGATAATTTTTTTTAATATATTTCAAATAGTTAAACAACACGCATGAAGAAAATTCAATGAACTTAAACTTAATATAAAACTTATTAATTGTGTTAGTTCACATTTCCAGACAATTGCTAGATGGGAAAATACCAAATTCAGGTACTGTAATTTTGTCAAAAGTTAAATTTGAATCATTTAGAATAAATCAATATAAATTAGTTCAATTTCTCTCTTAATTCGATCTTTTGTTCAATTAAGGATTTTAGTATGTTATGTTAATGGTATTAGTTGTGGGATTCATTTATATTTTTTAATTAATAAAAATATTAAATTAATAAAATTATATTTTTAATTAAAAAATATTAAAATTAAAAAAAAAATTCAGAAAATGATTTGTATTAAAATTTTAATTTCTTCATAAATTATTTTTTAAAATAAAAAATATTTTTTTAAAAAAATATTTTTATTTATTTTTTATTTTCAAAGTTGTCAAAAAATATGAAAATAAATTTTTTAACACTAAAAATTATTTTTTAAAGTAAAAAATAGGATATAATTAATTAAAAATAAAGGATAATAATATTTCTATCTTTTTACTATCCTTATTAACTATATTTGTGTTTTAATTTTAATATATATTTTTTAATTGCATTTTATTTTTTGCTTTAAAAAATATTTTTTAGTGTTAAAAAAATTTATTTTCATATTTTTTGACAACTTTTAAAATAAAAAATAAACAAAAATATTTTTTAATAATTTTTTTTTATTTTAAAAAATGATTTATGAAGAAATTAAATTATTTCTTATTAAATTTTTAATACAAATTGTTTTCTAAATTTTTTCTAATTTTAATATTTTTTTAATTACAAATATAATTTTGTTAATTTAGTATTTTTTATTAATTAAAAAATATAAATGGGTCTCACAATTAATACCATTAATGTAATTAACAGATCATGTTTTTAATTGAATAAAAATTAAATTAAAGAAAAAAATTAAACCAATTTATTTCACGCCATTTAAATTAAATTTTTAATAAAAATATAGTTTATGAATCGGGTATTTTCCCATTGTTGGATAAACAGAGCACTAGCTTACATCACGGTGAATTGAAGGCGCAATTAATGGAGATTGAAAGCATGAATGCCTTTCAATATACTATAGCTAATACAAATCGTGCGGCCCATTCACTAAATACATTGGTGGTGCCTTCTCTCCAACATTCGAAATATCAGTCTCACGCAACTCCAACCCATAGACAATTTTAATATACACTTGTGTTAAAAAGAAAAAAAAAATGAAAAAGACTTTGCATCATCTATCCATTTTGATCCTTACAACTGGATAAGAGTAGGAGTACCCTTTCCTAGCCGTATTAATCCTCTTTATAATTGTCTTATAAATTTTGACGTATTTAAAGGTATGAAAATTAAAGAAAATCTCTATACAAATTTAACATAGCTCTCTCTTTTTATAAAGATAATTATATGGTCAAAACCAATCACATTAGTTATAGTTTTTCTCCCTAAAATTCCAAATATCAATTTTAGAGAACTTCAATATCTAGATCAGTCCAAAATTTTAATGTAGACTTAAAATTAATTGGTAGGACCTTCTGCTGTATTTATAATGTTAAATCCTTTTTATAATTGCCTCTTGAGTCTTGATGGGTTTAAAGGTGAAAATTAAGGTTTTATTTAATCAGAAGTAGATATAAGAAAGGAAATGAAAAGAATAGGGTAGAATAAAAATTATCCATTGTTTGGAGGCCTAATGACTCCAAAAAGAAATGAATCTAAGGCTTTATCTAGGAGTATAAATAAGAAAGGAAATGAATGGAAAATGAGGTAGAATAAGAAATATACATTGTTGGAGTATTTAATGATTCTAGAAAAGAAATGAAAATAAGGATTAGTCATCTCATGAAATTTCACTTTGTTTTTCCTTTAAAATTGAGTGAATACAAGAATTTTTTTTATTAAAAAAGACTTTCTAATTATAAGTACATATACGGTTTGGACAAATTTTTACATGGATTGGCTTGCTCTTTATGGAAGCTCCTTGCCAATTGATATTCATGTCTTAGATGCTCTTCTAGAAGGGATTAGTAGTCTCTTTTTGCCTAATATTTGTGGTATTTCTTATGAAAGGAAAATTATAATGTAATAGCTTCTTGGTCTTGACCTTTCTTTTAATAAAAATAATAATAATAATAAAAACTTCCTAATTGTAAATACATATACGGTTTAAAGAAAATTCGAGGTTCGATTCGCCCTCTCAATATTTAAAAAATAATACTAATAATAACAATAAGGAAAAAGTATAAAAAAATAGATTATGATTTCACACTTATTTTATTAAAAGTCTGTATTTTTTTAGACAATTTGGATCCTGTGATTTTCGCGTGATATTTTTATTGATGTCGAAATGAATAATATTTTTTATATGTCGAAATGAATAATATTTTTTATTTATAATATCTGATATGGCGAGTTGTTAACATGGTGCCACATTAAAATTAAAAAAATAATAATAATAATAACCAAACCCACTTTAAACGCCACGTTCTCTTTAATAGCTTTCATTCTTAGATCCACCGAAGTTAAATTATTCATTCCATTTCCTCTACGCCCAATAACAAAAACTTGGGTATCTTATAAGAAACCCAATTCAATTCCACCCCTACAAAAAACAAAAAATAATCCAACAAAATAATAATCATAATTCCGATAATAAGTTAATAACAATAACTAATTACCTTTGGAAAAGCGGGCAGAGTATAAAGAAAGAGAAGCATTATCATGGACCTGATCGAGATTTGGAACATTAGAGAAATGAATAGCTTTAAGAGCCATTTTTATTGTTGATTTCTTTGTTGTTGCAGAGAAATAGACAATAAGAGAAGAAAAGGATACAAATTGTAATTAACGCTATGTTTATTTTGATTGAAATTGTAACACCCTAAATTTTTTTATAATTATACATGGGATTCTAGAATTAAAATAATTAATTTTATAGTATCTAATTAGACAATTAAACGTAAAATAATCATTTAGTACATAAAATTCAAGTTTTATATATAAAATAAATAATTAAATACAGAATTTTATCAAATAACCTATAGAACATAAAATCTACATGAAATAAAAAATATAGAAGATAGTAGTGCAAAAAAATAGAAATTAGGGAAAAGTATAAATATAAAAAGATTTGGAATCAAATTATAAATAACAAAAGTTTGGAAGTTAAATTTTAAATATAAATAATATATAAAAATATCTTAATTTCTACATAATTCTACAAAAAGCCAAAAAAACATCCTCTTCCTCTTCTTATTGGCCGAATTTCATCCTTCTCCCCTCCCCTTCCAATTTTTCTTTCTTCCAACAAAAATTCCTCCATTAAATCAACTCTAAACTTGAATTCAATAATTTTTATACTTAGTTTGACACCTAAATACACCATAAACATAAAAAAATTTCATAAAAATACTAAAGGAAACCCTAAACAATTCAAGGGAGCTAAGTTGAATTTTTGAAAAAACTTGAGGTATTAATTTCTTTTGCTTTCTTTCAATCAATGAGTCCTTTGGTGATTATATATGAATAGATTAGCATCTAGATAGATATACATAATTGTAGAATGCTTAAAGCTTGAATTGGTGGTTATGTCAAAACTTAATTTTTGATATGAATGTGTATAATTTAAACTAAGCTTAGATTATGATTCTCCATATTCAAACTAGCCTAAAACATGCTAAATATATATTGTAGAGGCAAGGAACAAAGGAAAAGATGACGATGATGGTGGTGAAGAATAAATAAGCCTAATGTGAGAATTGACTTCTAAAGAATTTTTTTTTATCCAACTAAGCTTAGAGATGAGTCATAAATATATTATTATGCATGAATATGACATATTTTTGGTTGGAAAAATTTATTTTTCTATTGGCCATCAAGTAGCAGAATGCCACTTGGAAATTTTCCTTATAATTTTTAATTGATTATGCCTCATTTGAGCCAAATTTCCTTGTTTGCTGGATGAGTTTGCATCACCAATGCCTTATATGAATTGAGTTGTTAATACTTGATAAAATGGCCTAGTTAATATCACCCCAAACCTTTGTCAAATTGAAGGCATAACCATACACACCTTATGCTCAATAAAGTGCCTCAATGAAACTAACTTTTAATCCACCAAATTTTTTACCATAAGTTATTTGCTATTTGACATAATGACACCTATGGAACCTAAACTTAGCTTAACCATTTGACATTAGTTCTATTTTATGTGAAATTCCCTATTTGATTGTTAAGGTATTATTGTTAATATGCCTTATGATTATCCAAATTATTCATTGAAAAATTGATTACTTTGATATGAATTTTCTTATCATATTGACATTGAATTTGAGCTTAACTGTATCCATGGCCATTGTTGTATTGAATATCTTATAACATGACATAACTAATTTTCGATGAGGTAGTGGGTGGAAACCATCGGCAATATACATATTGACATATTTATAACCCTATATTGGAAGGGTTAAGTTATAGCCATAAGGTATTGATCAACCTTATGTCATTTCATGAGTTTAAGTTACTGAGAATGTAGCTAATGAGCTTTATACAAGCATGAGGCCCTACATCAATTATGTTTTATTTTCTTTTCATTATGAATATTTTTTTATTTACGTGACATTATTTTCATTGATTGATCACTTGTTACCTATTATCCTTTTGGTGAGCATTTAGTGGATGGTATGTTTCCTTACCTAGCCTTTTATGCATAATAATGTATTTATAATTCATTGAGTAGTAATACTCACCTCTTAGTTGTTTAATATTTTCAGGTCAAGAGTAGTAGGTGACGGTTCCTGAGACTTTATTCTTCTTCAAAGGAACCGAATCACTTTTTTCTATGTAAATATTCTTAAGCATGTTTCTTTTGTTATATTGTAGTAGCTCCACGGTGTAGTTGGATTAGATAATAACTTATAAGTAAAACATGTAATTATGTAACACTCCAGAAGACGGTATAGTAGATAGTCAGATGTAGTGGATCATAGCAACGGACAAGATGGTAATTTGAGAATAAATAGGCTAAATTAGTACTGAGATATACAGAGGATATTCAATGACAATCTTTACAGAAAATTTTACAGTATTAATAGTAACGGATTTTTATAATATTTTAAGAACTTCTTACAGGAATTTATTGAGGATACTTAGGATTAAATTCCTAAAGTATTGGAAAAAAATAATTTGAGGACTTATATAATGTTAGAAAGGCACATGGATAGACAGTGTTATAAGTACTGGTCCGAAAATACCAGAAGTAATTATATAGTCTAAAGAATTAATTTTGTATCGAATTTAAAGTTAATTAATACAGATATATGGGTACTAAGAGAATTAAAATAATGTGATTTATTGGTTAAAATAAGGAATGAAAAAGTAATTTGAAATGATGGAAAATAATAGAGTGGCAAAATCGTAAATAAGAGTAACTTTAGGAGCAATTTCGTAAACTCATTATTTGAGACATAGAATAGGAACAAGAGTAATTTTAAATAATAGAATAGGATAAGCTATTTCATTCCCCACAGTGAATATTGATTCTTAACAGAATAAACAAAATAAATTACGGAAAGTTTTAGGGTAAAGTATAAATAAGAAAAATTATGGGCCAAATTATAATTATCAAAAGTTGTGGGGACCACAAGTAAAATTATCTTAAGGAGGGTTTAAGGATGGCTAGACACTTGGGAGAGAATTTTTTAAATGGAAAATTTTAATTTAGTATTCCAAATTATGAGAAAGTGACAAATCATCACAATTCTAGAATTTTCTTCAAAATTCTCCATCTTTCAAGATTTTCTCATAATTTTGGCCTATAAAAGGAGGAAGTGCATGACCGAACCTCCCATGTAGAAATAGCCACCAAATATTTTCAACCTAACTATAGAAACCAATTAAATAGATTAGGAAAGGCTTGATGGAAAGAGGAGGGATGACAGAAAAGTGATGAAAGATTTGTATTCAAGTAAGTTGGTGGAAAAAGAGGAGGAGGAATTCAATTATTTAATTCAAGGTATGATTCTTAAACTTCAATTTTTAATTTAATTTAAGATTTCTATAGTTTGATTTGGTAAATAATTGAATGAATTGAGCTAAAAGTATAAAGAATGGACTAGGGTTTAAAGGGGATTCTGAATCTGTGTTAAGGAAGTAGTTTGTAGTTCAAATTTTGAATTTTTAATGTATAAATTTTAGGTTGGTAAAAACATAAAATTTATAGATAAATATGTCAATTTTATTTATGCAAAAGTAATTTATGAAATTCGAAGTGAGGAGAGATTAATTGAATAAAAACCGTGACTAGTCAGAATCAGAGTTACAGGAAAAATGCTACTGTTTTTTAATTGTGTAGAACGATTGAGATATAATTAGAAGAAGTGTACAACATAAAAATTGTTCATTTATATCTTATCTATAGTTCTATAATTTTTTTTTTCAATCGTATTTTTATTTTAAGAGATATTAAGCAATAAGAGTTACCTGCCCAGATTGACAGATAAATAGGATAAGGGTTACGAATTTCTATTGATATAAGGATCTTAATTTCTAAATTAAGAAAATATTTAACATAAAAAAAATTTTTATTTATATGTTAAATAATGCATATAAAATGGTTTTGTATTTGGATGAACACGGATTGAGTTATAGATATGGCAATGGAGTCTGCCCGGATATGTATTGCAAGATAGTAAGTTTAACTTTGAAAATTCACTAATAATTGTACAGTGATCATAATGATCTAAAATTTCAATATGTTATAGTCTTAAATGTCTAGTGTAAATAGGAAAAATAATCAAATTAATTGGTTAATTATAGATTGAGTTATAGGTAAAAGAACAAGGTCTACCCATGACTGAGTTGCAGGACAGAATACTTAAATTTAAAGGGTCACCATAAATTGTGTATTAATGGGATTAATTTGAATTTTAGATATTTTGGAATTTGGAATGTCTAGTTTAATTCAGAAAAAGAATTGAAGTAATTCAATGAGTATAGAGAGAGAAATGGATAAAAGAACATAGGTTGTCAAGTTTTATTTCTATTAAGAATAAAACCTAGGATTTGGAAATTTTAGAGAATTTCTTTAAATTAAATTTAATTAATGTAATTTCATATTAATTAGTGTCTAAATGAGATTGATTGAATATGTAGCATTAAATGAATAATGAAAGGTGATATAGACATTAAATATGCATTGGAATGAGAGAGTTGAAATGCAAGATTAAAGGTCAAGATGAGTCATAAGTATATTATTATGCATATTGTAGCCGTTCTTTGAACTATAAATTTTATTTGTTCATTGTTATCATGTGAACCGAACCCTCTTTCTTATTGATTAATGATTAATATTTGATATTGATATCTTCCTACAAGGAAACCATGCAATGTTATCATAATTGTTGCACCTTAACCTATTACATGTCTGATGACATGGCATGACAGAACTACCCGACCGATGGGGTAGTGGGTAAATTTTATCTGCAATATACACATTGATATAATTTTTATCTCTTGCGAGGAAGGGGTTTATATCCTAGCATAATTTTAATTTCAAGAGTTATTTTTCGAGCTATTTCACGAGGCCATGAATCTGTTATGCTCATGTTTAATTGGACCACTGAGCTATTAATAGTATTTGTTTCCTCCTAACCTTAAATATAATAGTATATTTATGACTCACTAAGTATATTTTTTTTATACTCACTATGTGGTTATTGATCATTTTTCAGGTATAAGATAGTAGCAGTTGTATCCTAAGTCACCTCCTTCCTCTGACTTGGGTCATTGAAGACCTCAATATAATGAATACTTTTGTGAAATTAAAGGTAAAACTCTTAGAACTCCATCATACTGTATATAGATAGGAAAATGAAGTATAGAGCATTAAGTAAATAATTAAAATGATCGATATGTTCTAAACAAGATGAGGTTTAGAAATGAAAAAAAAAAAAGGAATGAAATGATAAAAGCAAAAAAAAAAATAAAAAAAAATAGGAGTGTGATTTGCTATGCAGGTTATATAAACGGAAGAATGAATATTTAGATATAATATGCTAATAGGTTCTACGGGTATCCGGTGACCTTAGGTTTACCAGTGTTCTAAGACCATCATGGCCCAAAAGTGGGATGTGACAAATTAATAGATATAAATTAATTACCTATAGTATTATGAATTATAAGCGATATATATTTGATAATGGAAATGTTGTGATGTGAGATATGATAATTATGTTTTAGTGTTGCTTATAAGGAAAGGATGTATATTAGTAGGTGATTCATGAATTTTATAGCAGGGGTTATATAGGTGTCGGTATATAGCCGGATCCCATATCTTAGGACCATCATGTTTCAATTTTGGGACGTGAGAGAAATGGAGAGAAAAGAAAATAAGAAAAGATAAATGAATATATTTTCCTTTGTTTGGTTAGCTAAAAAGAAGAGAAAAGAAAAGAAATTAGAGGAAATTATATTTCCTTATTTAAATTTTAAAACAAAAAAAAATTACTCCATTTTGGAGTGAAATTGAGGGAAATTAAAAATTAAAAGATGTGAGAAATGAAAATTATAAAAATACTCTTCTTTTACTACAAAGTACTTCTCTTTTATAAGGTTAAATGGTAAATTTCTCTTCATTTCTTTCATTATGTAAATACGAGATTCAAACAATATAAAGAAAATTAAAATTCTTTTCTTTCTTTTTTTCTTCATTTCTCTTGTTTTATTTCCCTACATTTCTCCAGCATAATTAGTGCACCAAACATAGTCTAAGGCTCTGTTTGGAGAGTCTGAAATTAGAGTTAGAATTGGAATTGGAATTGCAATTCATAATTTCAATATTTGGCAGCTATCTAGAATTAGAATTGAAATTCTAGTTACAATTCCATGGAATTGTAATATAACTAAAAAATCAATTCCATAATTTCATTCTCAACCCATAAGAATTACAATTCCATAATCATCACTACAATTCTCTCTCCTACTGTCATCGCCATTGGCACCTCCATCTCCAGAACCACCATTGGCAATGGTGGTCCGCCACCCCGGCGACTGTGGCTCGCATGACGGTTATCGCTGACAATGATAGCTCGCCTGACTGTTACCGCCGGCGACGATGACTCGCCGGACTGTCATCACCGGCAATCCACCACCGCCGGCGGTCCACCACCACTTCCAACTTAAACAAACACTTTCGTCGTCACCAAATTTTTATTTAATTTCAATTTCAATTCCAATTTTTTTGTGTGAAACAAATGTTAGAATTACAATTTCAACAGAATTCTAATTCTAATTGGAATTGAAATTCTCAATTTCAATTCCAATTCTTGTCCCCAAACGGAGCCTAAGAGATTTTGATGGGTATAAAAAAGGGTTTGGAGGAAGAGGGGTATATATGAAGACTGAAGAAGGAACAAGGAAAGACACGAAACAGGATTGAATCTTTGTGTAGAATATTCCTTTCCTCCATTGTTATATGCTTTTGGATCTGGATGATTGTGAAAGTGATTGTTGAATAGATAATTAGACCGGCAAAATGAAATGGGCTAAAAAGAGAGTGAGAAAGAAGACAATGGCATTTTCAAATCTAAATATTTGAAATTACTATATAGCCCTTAATAAATATATTTATAATTTTAATTATAATGGATATAATAGTAAAATTATAATATATTTTTTTCTTTTTTTAATGCCACGTGGCATCTACGTGGATACCACATTAGAAAATAAAAATAAAAATTAATTTTCATGTCAACACAATTAACGACATTAAGGATTATAAGGAAGAAATAGATTTGAGATGTTATTGATGGCATATTGGCCACCCAGCTCCTCGAAGTTGCTATTCTTGTTGGCACTTGTGATTGTGAAATATGTCATGGTTTTTGAATATTTTTGTTGCATTGAAAGATATAAGATTCAAAATATTTCAATCTTAAGTAGCTTTCGATGCATAATCCAAAAAGAACAATAGAAGAATCATTTAAGATACATAAAACGTAGCTTTTCAGATACTGACCTATCTGGTAAGAGTGAGAGGCAATAGAGAGAAGAAATGGGCTTTGTCTTGTGTGCAGCGACAACGGTTGGAGGGTTTTATCTTGTATTGAGGATTGATACTCTGGTAAAGTATAGTAAACGAGCAAGGAATGGATGTCCAAGGATACACAACTGAGTTTATGTAGGAAAACCTTTCCAACCATTTCAATCCACCCTATACCTATACCAAATAGCCACACAGAGTCCTTTTGACTATCATATTTTCACACTGTGAAATCAACAAGAAAATGGATAGTAATCTTAGAGAGCAAAGCATAACAAAATAAAATTTGAAAAAAAGAAACAACAATATTAAAATGAAGATATACCAAGAGAATCCCCAATTTGAAAACAAGAACTTTGAGCCTATTTGTTGAGAGAATCAGATTGAGAATATGGGATTTTCCAAGAATCTATTTTGCCGCCAATTAGAATATCTTTAGCTTATGAGAAGCCTAAGAGTAGTAAATTTAGCAGCAAAGAAAATGTGAGAATTGCCCAACAAATGTCACAATCTACTTTTGGGCCGCGACGATCCTAGGGCATGGATAGACCTAAGATCACTGGAAACCTGTATAACTCACTAACACTATTCAATATAGTCAATTATATTCAAAACCATTCATCGATATTTAATTTCCATTTATTAGTTATTAATCCTATGAAAATTTTGTCAGAGTTTTGTCTATAAATTCAATCTAATTCCCAATAAGAATAGCACCAAATCACATTTTATCAATTTCTCAACCTGCAAGAAACACACTTCTAATTATTTACCAACCTTATATTCTCAACTCCAAAATTCAATAATCATACATGACACTTCTAAATTTCTTTTATATTATATCACAATCATTATTTAACAATATCATTTTTGGTATCACAATCTTTGTCATTATCACTATCATTACTATTATCAATATCAATCATTAGACATTTTATATTGCATATCTTTTATCTGTCAATTACAAGCATAACACAATTTAATCACTATATAACGACTGTCACTATCAACTATTCACATAATTCTATATTTATTTTCTTTTATCTAAATATAGTACCATGGAGCTCTAAGAATTTACACATAAGACCTTTAAAGAATAAACTCTACCTCGATTTACTTGAAGTCCCAAGTCGGAGAAGGAATTGACTTGGAAACAGCCTCCTCTATCTCTTTCCTATAAAATATTAAACCACTATATGATGAGTATAAGATACTCAGTGAGTAATACATATATTACCTTACTTGTGAGGCTAGGTAGAGAACTTAGCTCACAAGAAAGGTAATGACATCAATAAAATTGATAAAATATATAATAACAAGTATGGTCAGTCTCAAAGTAAAGGGATTCATAAGAAAGATGAAATAAACAAATTATTCAGTGGTAGAGTTATTCAGCATTTAGACTCAATTATCAAGTTTCATCATAATGGTATTAAAGATACAAATTGTATCACATTATCATTATCAATGAGAGAATCATCATTTGATCATCTAAGCAGAGGCTACAGTCCGATAGCATATTTTTTACTCATATGGTTGATCAAACCACATGGCTAGGACCTTAACCCCCTCCTAGCTAAGATCATTAAACTACTATGCACAATGTCATTAAAACTTCTGTCATTTCATTAATGCCATATAAAATGCTTAATGATTAAATGTCAAGGGAACAAACTTAAGCACTTTCAAGGATTTCATTCAATAAGGCATTCAGCCAAGAAATATGGTAATTCAATAAATAAGTATTTTCAATCATTTAAACATGCCAATGGGTACAAATAAACATATCAAGGAAATCTCAACAATTCCATTGGATAACAAATTCAAGTAATGTAATATACATGGTACTCACCTCACTGAGCATTTCACTGTTATAGTTCCCATTTCCTCTTTCTTTGGTCCATTACTTTAGCACTCATGGTACTCTTTACTGTCTTTTACTTATTCTTGACTCTACATATTCAATTAATTCTAATTTAGTTACTAACTAGTATTAAATTATATAAATTACACTTATATAAAAGAATTTCCTAAAAATTCACAATCTTTAGATTTTGCCTATGTAAAACCCTCACTCACAGCCTGTGTTTTGTTTCCTATATCTCTCTCTACACTTATCCAATTGATTAAATTCATAATTAAAATAAACATTTCAAACTTCAACATATCCAAAATTCATATTAATCCCACCATTACACGGTTTATGGTGATCTTTTGAAATTAACCCTACTGTCAACACTGTTGCCCTGCAATTTACATATGGGCAGACTTTGTTCTTTTACTCATAACTCAATCTATATTTATCCAATTATGTAATTATAATTTCTAATTAAATTATTCATGTAATTTTATAACATATTCAAATTTCAGGTTATTTGGATCTCTGTACAATTATTAGTGAATTTTCAAAATTGATCTACTATCCTTAAATCTCTATCCGGAGAAACTCAATTTCCATGCTTATAATTAATGTTGCATTCATCCAATTGCAAAAATATTTTACATTCATTTAGTTAACATATAATTTAACATTTCTCATGTTTACCATTTTCCCTAATTTTGAATCTAAGGTCCTCATATCAATATAAATTTGTAACCTATATTCTGTTTATTAGTCAATTTGGGTAGATTTCACTTATGGATTAATATCTCTTAAACCAAAAATCCAATTGTAAAACTCTTTTACAAATCTCTAGATAAGATATAATGAACATTTTTTTTGTATTGAAAACTTCTTATAGTTATGTCTCTATCATTCTGTACAATAAAAATACTGTAGTATTTTCTTGAAATCTTGCATTTAAGTCATTCACAGTTTTTGCTTAATAACTCTCTTCTCACTTAGAATTTCTTCAATTTATTTTACAGTCATATAATTAACATATTTTTCAAAAAAATTTATGTTTTGATCATCCTCAAATTCATTCATTAAAATTTCAGAATACTAGCTACAAATTACTGCCTTAAAATAAATTCCATAACCCTTATAAACCCTATTTCATCTTTATCTTTCAAAGCTCAATTCAATCAATTATTTACTTAATTAATGTAATATCTGCCATTTTTTAGTGTTTTTATTGATTTTGTATGCTTGGAGAATTTATTAAATTTTAAATAAGAATGTTGAGAATTTCAGGAATTTCTGAATTTTGATGCTACAGGATATTGTGATGATAATTTCATGTTCTTAAAAACATAATTTGGTAAAGTGTGAAATATAAAAGTTGTGAGTTTATATCTTGATTATAATTTTGTAAAATGGTTTGGCAAAATTTTGTGTGTGTGATGAGTTGTATCTATTTGAGCAAGACTGGTCTGGTTGAGAGTTTATGCAGAAAGTCAGTGTATGTTTGGAATTACTGGGAATGACTGACACAGAATTAGCTAAAGCTATAAACATGAAAAATGTTCTTTTGTGTGTTGTGAAGATGAATGTAAAATTTCAGAATTTTTGAATAAGTGTATCTCAGTGTAGAGTGGGTTTTATCAGACCTGTTAGGAGAGATTCTAAGGCAGCAAGTCTGGGTGATATTTGGAGAGTCACCATGGTCTGTGTGTTAGTCCTTTAGATTTGAAATTTTGATATGTTGTGCTCTTGCATGTTGATTTTAAGTGATAAAAAGAATTAGTAAGTTTGGATATTTGTAGCTCATTTGCGAGCTGGCTAAATGTAAGATATCCAGGCAGGGTTTTAACTTAGAGGAATTTTGTTATGGCGAGCCAGCAAAATGAGAGAAGGCATTTTGCGAAGTGATGAAATGGCAAAGTGGCGAGATGAGTCTGCCGAAGTGGCAATTCATGAAGAGGAAGTTGGCGAAGAGCTTTGGCAAAGAGGGAAGGCGAAGAAGATTTGGCGAAGAGGGAAGGCGAAGAGGATTAGGCGAAGAGGATATGGCAAAGAGGATAAGGCGAGGTGACATTATGCGATGAAGCATTATGCAAAGAGGGAATATGCGAAGTGTCAGTTTGCGAAGAAGTGAAGAGGCGAAGGGGCGAAGAAGCATTGCCGAGGTGGCATATGCGAGGAAGAATTCGCTTGGAGAGCCTCGCAAGGCCGCATACATGAGGTAGCATATGCGAGCTGTAATAGCGAAGTGGCAATGTCGAATCCAATTTGGCGAGATGGAAAGTGCGAGCTGGGAATGCAAAGTGGGAATAGCGAGCTGGCCTATGCGAGGTAGCTTTGCCGAGCTGGCAAGCGTGTTTCTGGGTAGAGGTCTATTTAACCCCCAGCAATCCAGGATTGTTTTCACGATTTTTTCCTTCTTTCTTTCTTTAGTAAATTCAGTTTTTTTTTTCTCAGATTAGTTCCGTTTTATATTCTAAGGCATTAATACTCAAATTAATACATTAGACTTCTAGATTAGTCTATATTAAGGCAGAAATCATAGGATTTGAGCAGTAATCTCATAATTTCAGTTTGAAGAAAATATGGTAAATTTTCTTCCTAAGCTATTTTCTTTGGATTTATTTAAGTCTATGGGTTAGGACCATTAATACTGGGTATACATAATTTATTGCTAGTGATCTGAAGCTATTAATGGTAATTAATGTGGGAGAAATTTGTTTGGTGAGACTGTCATGAACAGTAACTCCGAAAATTAAATGCAGAAATTCCTTAAAGAGATAAATGAAATTGTTATGGGGAATCAAAAATAGAGACTTTAAGATAATTAATTAATGGGAAATCATGTTGAATATTATTGGTTTGGAGAAACCCTAATTTTATATATTTGGAAAATTTCTTAGGAGAAGAAATTCAAATTGATTGAGGAATTAAGTGAGCAGATTTCTAAAGAGGAATTTAAGAGAAATTTGTGTAAGAGATAAGCATGAACATCTTATTTGATTATTATTCTTTGGAAATTATGTGACCAAGTATCCTTATAATTGTTCATCCATATTTGTACATATTGTATAATACAAATGACTTGATCAATTTCCTTGGATCAAGTTCATATGATTATTATTTGTTGAACCCGATTTGAATGATGTTATATGATGATGATCTTGCGACCAATTTGATTCCTATGAGATTGAAACCCCATGACCCATGGATAGAACGCTCTTCCCAATGAGAGTAAATTCATTGGTCCATTGTGCACTTTGGAAGCCCAGCCGATAGGGTTTTTATCAGTGTTCCACCTAGAGGAAGCCATGAGCTCTAGGCGCGTGCCTGGCCAAGCATGTGTGCATGTTAAGGTAGCAAGGCTACCGATACGTATATTATGATATGAGATCAGTTCTACCATATGAGATTTGATAATGCCATTCTTTGTGGGCATTCTATGTTCTAAATATGAACCATGATTTGATTTATGACATGATTTGATATAGCCAAAATTATTGTGAGAACCATGTTTCCTTCAAG
>CANXYC011095621.1:0-14313 GCA_948193065.1 Aleurites moluccanus | reverse complement strand
TGGTTGGTGAAATAATGGTGTGATCCTATGCTCCATTCTCACTTTAACTTAATTGCACCCTAGCATGCATCCATTGGATGTTGGATGCATCAATACTTCAATCCATAGGATCCTAATCATTCAAATTTCCATTAAATCCCTCTCCATCAATTCCTTTTGCATCAAAGTCCTACAAATTCCCAAATAGCTCCCTCACATTCACTTTTTATACAATCAAGTTCTATAATTTATTTTCCTAACCTAATTAAATTATTCTATTTTATCTACCCTCAATTCATTTCCCAAATAATATTCACAATAATTTACACATGGAACACACACTTTAAATCGTAAAACACAATATTAATCAGACACTCATATAAGCATACTTACTTAAATCTTATAGTACACATAACTATTAATTGCATCAATTAATTGCATCAAGTAAATCTCATAACATGTAGAGCAATCAACAGAACTTAAACACATGGAATAATTCATAAAACACATAAGGCAACAATTCATGCAAATACCCCTAACTCCCCTAGGTTTAAGGCACTAAGGTTTAGGTTTCCAACTAGGGTTCAAGGTTCTAGGGTTAGGGTTTCACTAAGGATATTACACTTAGGCGAGTCAGAATCTGGGTAGAGAGGCTATAACCAGAGGCAGAGGTAGGGGAGGACAGGCTCCCAGTGGTAGTCAGGCTCCAGCTAGTAGGGGCTAGGGCAGAGTGTTTGCTGTCAACACCCAGGACGCCCAGAGATTAGACAATGTTGTCACAGGTACCATCTTGAGTTAGAATGAGATTGCAGATGCCTTATTCGATTCAGATGTGTGAACACTCATTTTTTTTACACCCTTTGGACTCGTGCCAACCCAAACAGCACTCCTTAGAACCAAACCCGCGCTCGAACAGACTTGGAATGACCTCAGAATGAAGTCTGGGAATAGGTGCTGCCCTCCAGGCATCGCATTGCTACTAGAGAGGCTCTGCCAACCCCTCTGGGCAGCAGCATGGATCTTTGTCACTACTGCCACCCTCCTTTAGACCCTGTGCTGCCAAGGCACCCCGGCAATGCCGCCACCCCCTTCCGGCGGCAATAATTCCTCTTATTAGCGGCAGCAACATTTTGGACTTGTTTTCTTCCGAATCCCATATTGAAAAATGATGGGATTCGACCCCCAAGCCCCTATTATAAATAGGAAGCCTCCCCCCACCTTCCAAGGAACACAAGAAGTCAGAAAAGCAATAAAAGACATGAGAAAGAAGACAAGAAATCATTTAGTCTATTTAATTTTGTCTTTTTTCTCTCCGAGTCATATTTTCTTCTTTTTTAGCTCTCTTTGAATTTAAAGAGTTGCTACTAGGGGCGTGTTGAGCCTCAAAATTATATTTTTTCTTAGCAAGGTCCCTCTGCCGGTTTATTTTCTTAAGAGCTAAGAAGATATCTCGACCCATTTCCTCGGGCTTCATCCGACCCAAGGTGGAACTCCGATCTGAAAGAGCACTCCGTCCGCCAACATCCCTAAAAGCTAGGGCAAAGGTATTGTCTCCTAACTCATCTTCTTTACTTTGGTAGAGCATCAAAATAAAGAATGAAAACATGATAAATTGGGCATAAAATCAACCCCCCTTCGCGAGAAGGAAGAATTGCATGGGTTTTGATTCCCATTCAACGGGATATGCAGGCAAGCTGTATAAAAGCTTCAAATCCAAAAAAGACAAAAAACCATCTCTTTTGCTTTGATTATTAGCTTTACTTTACTTTTTGATTTTATTCTTTGTGGAATATGTGATCAACCTAGAACCCATAAGCGCTAGAGTTGATATCCCTTATTTTGAGATTTTGAGGTGTAATAATTTACTTTTATCGCTTTCTTTTGATTCTTTTACTTGATTGCTTATATTTCAATTGTTCATGCATTTATTTACTTGCTCATGCATCTTATATGTCATTCTTCATGAGAATCATTTTAAATCAAGGTTAAAATTAAAAGCCAAGTTCAATTGAAAACCTAGTCCCCGAATCCTCTTTGGTTTCAAAGACTAGTGCATTTTTTCCTTTGGGATAAAATTGGAGTCAAAATAGGATTTTACCTTAAATTTTCCCAACAAAAATAACTTAAAGTGGTGACTTCAAAATCAAAATCATTTCCAAATAAAAGGCGCTAAGGTCATCTCCTCCATGAGAACTTGCCCCAAATAAGCATTCCGATCCCACATTTTTTTAAGCGGACCCGGACGAGCGGTGCTCGAGCGAGGCCTCATAGGGTGCTACTCATTATTTTGTGTTACCACATTTTGCACCCAAATTGAATAAGGAAAGGAGATTATTAGATGTGCCATTGATGATTGCTACTCTTATGGGTGATAGTGTGGATGTTGATTATTACTACCCTGATTCATTATTGAGATTGATGATCATATCTTCTGTGCTGATTTGATTGAGTTGCTTGTGTTAGAGTTAGATGTTATCTTGGGTATGGATTGGTTGATGAGGCGTCGGGTAGTTATTGACTATTATCGGAATAGAGTTAGATTCCAACCTGAGGGGCAGCCAGATTTTGAGTTTTAGGGTGAGATTCAGGAGTTTCGGGTTAATTTGATTTCTGCTATCCACGCTAGAAGGATGATTGAGAAAGGTTATTCAGCCTACTTGGTACATGTAGTAGATGTACAAAAGTCTTTTATACAGTTGGATCAGATACCAGTTGTTCAGGAGTTTTCCTGATGTATTTCCTGATGAGTTGCCAGGATTGCCCCCTGACAGGGAGATTGAGTTTGAGATAGAGGTGCATACAGGCACAAACCCTATATCTATTCCACCATACAGAATGGCTCCAGCTGAACTGAAGAAATTAAAGGTGCAGTTATAGGAGCTATTGGATAAAGGGTTCATTAGACCGAGCAGTTCTCTTTAGGGTGCACCAGTACTGTTTGTGAGGAAGAAAGATGGCTCATTAAGGATGTGTATAAACTACAGGCAGCTGAATAAAGTCACAGCGAAGAACAAGTATTCATTGCCTCAGATAGATGACTTATTTGATCAACTGTAGGGTGCTAACCATTTTTCGAAGATTGACTTGAGGTCTGGGTATCACCAATTGAAGATCAGGAGGGGTGATATACCTGAGACTGCTTTCAGAACCTACTATGGTCATTATGAGTTCTTAGTGTTGCCATTCGGGTTGACCAATGCACCGGCTGCATTTATGGATTTGATGAATATGGTGTTTAGGTCATATTTGGATAAGTTTGTCATCGTATTCATTGATGACATACTTATTTATTCCAAGAGTGAGGAAGAGCACAAGGAACATTTGAGGATTGTTTTGTAGACACTTCGGGAGCATCAATTGTATGCTAAATTATCTAAATGTCAGTTCTGGTTAACCAAAGTGTGTTTCCTTGGGCATGTAATATGCAAGGATGGTATTAAGGTGGATCCTCAAAAGATCAAAGTGGTTATTAATTGGACTTAGCCTACCAGTGTTTAAGAGGTGCGCAACTTTCTGGGTATGGCTGGATATTACAGGAGGTTGTTGTATTTATGGATTTGATGAACATGGTGTTCAGGTCATATTTGGATAAGTTTGTCATCGTATTCATTGATGACATACTTATTTATTCCAGGAGTGAGGAGGAGCACAAGGAACATTTGAGGATTATTTTGCAGACACTTCAGGAGCATCAGTTGTATGCTAAATTATCTAAGTGTCAGTTCTGGTTAATCGGAGTGTGTTTCCTTGGGCATGTAATATGCAAGGATGGTATTAAGGTGCATCCTCAGAAGATCGAAGCGGTTGCTAATTGGCCTCAGCCTACTAGTGTTTCAGAGGTGCACAGCTTTCTAGGTATGGCTAGATATTACAGGAGGTTTATGAAAGATTTCTCCCGGATTGCAGCTCCATTGACTAGACTGATGAGGAAGCAGGAGCGGTATGTATGGACTGATGAGTGTGATTGCAATTTCCAGACTCTGAAGTATTGCCTCACTAGTGCTCCTATATTGGCATTACCAGTTGAGGGGGAGAAATTCATCGTGTATTGTGATGCTTCGCGGATTAGATTGGGATATGTGTTGATGCAGATGGGTAGGGTAATTGCTTATGCTTCTCATCAGTTAAAGAAGCATGAAGCAAATTATCCGACTCATGATCTGGAGATGGCAGCGGTTATATTTGCCTTGAAAATTTCGAGACATTACTTGCATGGATCAAAATGTGAGATATATACTGATCATAGGAGTCTACAGTATATATTTCAGCAGAAGGATCTGAATCTGAGGCAGTGTAGATGGGTGGAGCTTCTTAAGGATTATGACTATAAGATTCTTTACCACCCAGGGAAGGCCAATGTAGTGACTGATGCTTTGAGTAGAAAATCAATGGGTAGTTTAGCTCATATTGTGATTGGTAGAAGTCCATTAATCAGACAGATAAGGGAGTTGGCAGATTTGGGAGTAGAGTTAGATTTGGGTTCCCAGGATTGGAACCAGGCTCTTATTGCCTAATTTCGAGTGAATTTACTATTACTTGATGATATTAAAGTGGCTCAGGACAGGGATCCTTATCTACTGAAGCTTAAAGGAGAGGTACAGAATGGGAGGATGACAGAGTTCACAGTAGAGGATGGAGTACTGAGATGTGGGAAGCGTATATGTGTACCAAATTTTAATGGGCTACGGGATCAAATTATGAGAGAGGCTCACTACTCATCATATAGTGTACATCCAGGGATTACCAAGATGTACCATGATCTGAAAGATGTTTATTGGTGGACAAGGATGAAGAGAGATGTAGCTCAGTTTGTGTCGAAATGCTTAGCCTATCAGCAGGTTAAGTTTAAGCATCAGAAGCCATCAAGGCTACTTCAGGAGATAGAGTTGCCAGAGTAGAAATGGGAACAGGTGACTATGGATTTTATAGTTGGTCTACCATGGACTTTGAGGGGTTATGATTCTATCTGGGTGATTGTTGACCATCTGACGAAGTCTGCTCATTTTCTAGAGGTTAAGACCAACTATACGGCAGCTCAGTATGCACAGTTGTATGTGGATAAGATTGTGTGGCTTCATGGAGTTCCTTTGATGATTATCCCAGACAGGAGTACACAATTCACTCCACGATTTTGGCAGAAGTTTTAGGAGGCTATAGGTACCCACTTACGGTTCAGTACTACTTTCCATCCACAGACTGATGGGCAGTCAGAGAGGACAATACAGACTTTGGAGGATATGTTAAGATTAGGTGTTCTGGGTTTCAAGGGTAACTGGGATTCTTATCTGCCATTGATAGAGTTCTCCTACAAAAATAGTTATCACTCTTCTATTGGTATGGCTCCTTTTGAAGCACTATATGGTAAAAAATGCAGATCACCAGTGTGTTAGGTGGAGCCAGGAGAGAAGCAGCTAGAGGGGCCAGAGTTGATCAGAGAGACTATGGAGAAGGTTCCTATGATCAGAGAGGGGATGAGGACTACCTTCAGTTGGCAGAAGAGTTATGCTGATCCGAAGAGGAAGGATGTACATTTTGTAGATGGTGATCATGTCTTCCTTAAGGTCTCACCGATGAGGGGAGTTATGAGATTTGGGAAGAGGGGTAAATTATCACCAAGGTTTATAGGCCCATTTGAGATACTTGAGAAGATTGGCAGTGTGGCCTATAGATTGGATCTTCCACTCAGTATGAGCTATGTACATTCAATATTCCATATATCGATGCTGCGGAAGTATGTGTCTAATCCATCGCATATTTTGGAGGTTCAGGAAGTGGATCTCGGTGATGATCTTTCTTATGAGGAGATTCCTGTTGAGATCATTGATCGACAAGTCAGACAGCTACAAAATAAGGAGATCCTGATGGTTAAAGTGCTTTGGAGGAATCAGTCCATAGGGGAGTGTACTTGGGAGAGCGAGCAAGAGATGAGGAGTAGATACCCATTCCTGTTCCAGCATTGAGGTATGTTTTATTTAAATTCGAGGACGAATTTATTTGCAGGGGATAAAATGTAATACCCTAGAAAGTTATAACTCCCATGCATGAATTAATTATCAGTATATGGTCCATTAGTCGTGTAATGGTGGGAAATAATTTTAGAGACACATTTACAAAGCAAACTTGAAACTTTTTCGAAAAACTGCGGTATCGGGAACACTGCCGAGAAATTAACAGTCCGGTCAACAGAAGAATTTCTGAAGTTAATCTGAGGGTAAAAGATCACCGTAATTTATATGTAATTTTGGTAAAAAGAAAGAAGTGAAAATCATTTAGGAACACTGAAAAAGTAACTAATGGCGTAATCATAAATAAATGGAAGTTTAAGGTGAATAGTGGAAAGTGGTCGGTCGGGGTTACAAAATGACTCTGGAACTATTTTTATAAATAAGTATAAATTAAAATAAGCTGATTGACTCTCCACTTTGATATCTAATTCCAGACAGATTTGATAGAATAAATTACAGAAGATTTTGGACCAAAGTGTAATGAATGAAAGTTTAGGGAGTTAGTTGTAATTGTGCAAATTGATTTTTCTTTATATTTTTCCTTAGCCATTGTTTGTTCATCTTTTCCTTCTTCCTATGATTGAGCCGAATCACCATTCTTTCTTTCTTCTTCCATTTCTTCTTTATTTCTTCACCAAATCCTTAGAAAATTGATGGAAAAGTTGAGTTTTCATGTAGCTTAACTCATTTCCATCCTTAATTTGTAGAAAGGAGCTAAGGATTTCAAGGAGGAATAAAGGAAAATTTTTGGCCACTTTGTGTTATAGAGGTAATGATGTGATTTTCTTAGTTTAATTGATTATTTAGATGTTATTTAGGTTGAATTAAATGGGTTTGAAGTCAATTTATGTCAATTGATGCTATTTGATGGAAATCCCTAAATTGATTTGGTTAAATTGAAGTTGTATGAAATGAGTTTATGATTTAGTGTTCATTTATGTTAATCGATGTTAGAATTCGTAAATTGGATGTGATTAGGCAACTAATTAGTGGTTTATTTGATGTAGAATTGAATTTAGGATCAAAGTGTTCTATATAGGACATTTGGGAAATTTGGTGGAATTGGCTGGTGCAAAGGTGATTTGAAGCATTAGGTGAGTTTACATTACATCAAATTACATGCCTATATCATTGAATTGATGATTGGAACCTTGCCCAAAAACCTCATTGTTGGCCGAACCTATATACACTATTCATTCCTTTGAAATTTCTTGATTTTTGCTTGATTTTCCCTTGCCATTTGATCCCATTTTTATGTTGTGTAATTGTGTTTCTTGATGCCTATACTTTGTTTGCCAATGTAGCTTTGAGTTGATTTAATTGGTCAACTCATGTTTGTAACCTAACCTAACCTATTGGCTTGCCATTGTATGCCCATTACATGTTCGATGAAATGCCTAGTTCATTTGCCATTGGCCTATTGGTTTGTATTCCATAGGCTTACCATTTGAATTCCATTGTCACCAGCGACGTTGGCATGCCAATTGGCCTACAAATTTTCGTCACCGAACCGACTTTTGTTCCATACTTTTGTTGTTTACCATAATCTTTATCCTTACTTATATATTGTATTCTACTATACCATTGATTCATATACTACTTGATTTGAAAAATATTGATTATATTGACAGTGATGATACCATTATTACATAATGGTGTCTATTGACATGTTATCCATTTCTATTGACCTAAATGTGATTTGACAGAGCTACCACTCCGACAGGGTAGTGGGTACATACTGTCGGCAATATTCACATTGATATTGATGCCCTAGCTGGGAAGGGTTGTTTGTCCAAGCCATAGGACCTAATCAGTCTTATACTTACATGATATGAGATCGACTATGTAATTACACATAGTCTACGTGTTTCATGGCCCTCTGTCTGTCTTACCATATGATTTCCATAACTTGATATGACCATTTGTTTTCCTATTGATTACTGATACCAATTTTGTAAACTTATATGATTGATACTATATCATTATCCTTTATCATGTGTGTATCATTGTTTCAGCCTATATTACATTGATGATGCATATAGATTCACTGAGTATCATCTATACTCATTCTTTATTTGTTTCCCCATTTCAGGAGAGGAGTAGATTGCAAATTCCTGTCTTCTGTCATCCCGGGATATCTGCAGACGTTTATCTGATGTATATTTTATGATACTGTGTATTATTATTTTAGTGTTCATTATCTAGCTACTCCATAGGGTATGTATGGGTTAGCTAGGAGATAAATATGTGTATATGATACTTGATGATATATATATGAGTTATGTGATGATATTGTGGTATATTATATGACTGTTATAGCCATTTGCAGAGAATTACAGAATGATTGACAGAATATCAAAATGAATGGTAATTAACTAAAATGGATATTATATTATGATTATAGATTGTGCACGTGATTCTGGGTTCTACGGGTATTGGTCGCCATTGGCATCTTTCATGCCCTAGGACCATCGCGGTCTGGAAAACCGGGTCGTGACAAAAATAATCCACCTAAGCTCCTTAGAGTCTCTATAAACAAATTCTAGCATTAATTTAACAATTAAAAGAGGATGAATAATAAATCTACTATTCATAATACTATTCATCCAAAAATCACAAATCCTCATAACTACTAAATCTAACCATAAATATTAGCCATTAAAGATCACTCACAACTTAAAAATAACTATTCTAGCTAATAAAAAACTTAACTCAAGGTAGAGAGAAGATTTGAGAAAATTATCTTATTTTATCCTCTAAAGAAATTTTGAAAATTTTGGTTTGAATTGATGTTCTTATAGTCCTTAATTTGTATTTTCTAGCATTAATAAGGCTTAGTTGGAGTATTGAAATCTTAGAAATGAAGAAAAATGACTTATGGTTGAGAGTAATAGGAAATGAAAAAGAAGAAAGAAAGAAAAATAAAGTTTTGAAGAAAAGCTACTGCCAAAAATCTCGAGTTTACTGTTCACGCGCATTGTTCACGACAGAAGTTGGAAAAAAATCACTTCGGCAGCACATGCCAAACCAGCTTTATCTTGAGCTACAAAAGTCTAAATGCCTCGATTCTTCCTTCCATTTAAACTAGACACATGAGGCTACAACATATCCCAAGTTCTTTCTTTAAAGTCTTGAACATAAATTCACAAAATTTTGCACAAATACAAACTCTGAAATTGAAATCAAAACAAATAAATCTCACTTCCAAAATAAACATTCCATAAAAAATCTTATATATATCATTACAACAATTTCATAATATATACAAGCAAAAGAGATCTCAGGTGTTACATATATAGAGAGCGTTACACTTAGGAGTAGAGGTGCTAGGTCAAATTTAGCATACCTCATTGATGCTTTAGCTGTTGAGAGTCCACTAAGGGATTTATTGGAACCTTTTGGATTTGTATCATTCCTAAGGGTGAGGATTTCTTCTGGAATAAATGTGAGCCTAATTAAGGCTCTTGTTAAGCAATGGTGGGATACCACCAACACATTTCACTTTCCATGAGGAGAGCTAATGGTCATTCCGATTGACCTTACCATGCTAATAAGATTTCCCTTTAAAACTTATTCCTTGGAAGTTTACTCTGATTAGAGGGCCACCTTGTCTCCGAATTAGATGACAACGCTTATTGGAGTTGACCTACTATACAATCATATGTCAATTCCTCACACTTTTTACAAATTTAAGTGAGGGAGATGAAGCCTTTTACTTCTAAGATTTATGATCCTAATGTCATAGATTATTTATAGTTGAACCTTTGGGCATTCTCAAAGAAATACCGTGGACTTGAACATTATAATGATTTTGATTCATTTTTCTTTCCTTTGGAAGTATGATTGAGGTGGCATTGTTCTAAGCATCATGTATCGAAAGATGAACAATTTATTTCGAGATGCATTTACTTCATTCAAAGGGACTCATGTCATTTTATAGGTATGTTTTGGTTTTTTCATTTGCCCATTTTGACTTTTTGTTTATCTTTTTTTTCTAAGTATTTTAGACAGCTCATCAAGTATAGGCCTAAAAGTATTTTTCCATACTTTCCCTATTTTGAACTCACCTTGCTTGGACCTATTTACAGCTAGTTATCGATTGAGTGGATACCTCTAGACTTATTCTAAGCAGGCTGACTTTTTGATTACTCGGGTCATTTTTAGTCGTTTTGGCATTTCACATGTATCTTCACCTTACTAGTCTTTTACCTTTTCTTGACTTTCTACTTAACATAATTACATTATGTAGGTTTAGACAATGCCCTTTGCAACTAAGATTAGTTTGATTCCTAGGAAGAGTAGGCGATGTGATACTCTATTATGTTCCTGATGAAGGAAAATACTTACCGAATGACTCGGGCGAGTAGCGAAAACTCGGCGGAAAGGAAAACAATAAATCATTCAAATTTTCTAATCAGATCACCAAATTTAACTCAAAATCAACATGCATTGACTCAAAAAGGTAGAAGAAAGGATAAAAACAAATTTTATATCCTGAAGCGTGAAACACTTTTATCCTTTGGTTGGTCAACTAATGCCCCAAGTGTGACGTCTCTAGTCTGTCTACTGGAGTCATAGGTTCGGACTTTGATTAAACCCAAGTATTATTATTGGAACACTACTCTTTTCTTGAGCCCTTTTGTTCTTGGCAAAAGTACAAGGATCAATCAACAAGCTTGTTATGAAACTTATATGATATTTGGAAACCAATCTATATCATTAACAATACTGCACTACTAAAGTGTATATGTTAAGATAAGATGATTATATATCAATTTAGTGTTATAGCCTAACACATAATCTCTTATCTTTTATCCTTTTTAAGTCCTTTAAGTGCAAAACTCAAACTTAGACTAAAAGGAAAAAATAAGAAAGAGATAAAGAAGAGAGAAAACTTGAAAGACTTAGAAATAATTTCTTCTTTCTTTTGTCACTAGTGTTGGACAACCACTCCTTCACCAAAATGATAATATATATTTTTCAATTGATTGTTAGGTGACACATCATAATCCATTAACTATTTTAATGGTTAATGGCTAAACATGTGATATATGTAACTTGACAATTGTAACTTGTTTAAGCCATGTGTCATTAACATTAGTACATTTAATTAGCCTAGGTGGTTTATCATGAATATGCCATGTGTCAACAAATGTCACAAGTCACCATTCATTTTAAGGTTTAGTAGCTTTAAATCAATTTAAGAGTTACATAACCCTACAACCACTTTAAGGTTTCCATAACCCTAAAAACCCATTTAGGGATTTCTATCTCCTAAATCTATTTTAGGGGTTAGTAACCCTAAAACACCAATTACACAATTTATCCAAATATCAATTAAGTCCTTCAATTTATTCCTTTCACCAATTTATAACAAATATAAATTAGAATAAATTGACAAACTTAATTTTCAAGATTAAGTATCAGGACATGCTAGGGTCATGCTTTATCTAATTATTTTAATTAAAAAATTTTATTCCAAAACCACAAACTTTGTTTGCTTGTGACTTTCTAGGTTCACATCTAATTAGCATTGGGATACAACATTACAAAAATATCTGGAAAAAAAAATTTCTCTAACAATTGAAAAATCCTATTTTTCCAATTAATCCCATAAGTCATGAGTGACCTCTAACATAAGATATCATGACTACTTAATTAGAAATAAATGTTGAATGAAGGTTCATATTCCATAAATCTTTTACAATCACGATTACATGCACTAGAATCCCTTTATTACAAAGTTTTGGTGTCAAGTCCCAAATTTGGAACATGATGGTCCTAGAATGCAGGAACTGTTAGAGGGGACTGACACCCATAGAACCAAAATATCATATCCAATTATAATCTTATTATTACCCAATTAATTATTATATTACTTTGTATTCTATATTCTGTAAACTGTCATTCCGTAATCTGTCGTTGTATTCATTAACCACACATACCATATTCATAATAAACTTCCATATAATATCATATATCCGTTTATACAGTCTATCAATATCCATTTATACATAACTATGGAGATATTAGAATAAAAAATAATACAGAGTTATAATAATTACACTGATAAAAAATACACTACAGGATTCCACAGAGAAAGAGATTATAGAATCTGACTTTTACTCCTTCCTTGAAAAATGTTAAACAACTACGAAATGAGTATAAAAGTACTCAGTGAATCTAATATACATCATATCATAGGTAAAAGGTTGGATAAATAATAAAATAGCAAATAATAATAATTGGTTAACAGGGTTGCATACCAAATTATAGAAGACATGAAATTAAACAGAAGTAATAGTTTGTGATCGATAAACAAGATATCAATAAATATATCATATGGATAAGACAAATAATTGGCCTTAACACATTTAATCATATATAAATCACACGTATAATACATAAGGCTGGCCAAGCCTTATGGATAGGATAATTACCCTTCCTAGCTAGGGTCCATAATATACACTGTGCACAATGCTGATAGTATTTACCCACTACCCCGACGGTAAGGTAGCTCTGTCAAATCAACATATAATCCAACAATAGGATAAGAACAAATCAATGGATATTAATAGGATTCAAATAGCTTATCAACTAATCGATTCAATCAATCAAATACATATAAGCAATGGAAGATACATATAGAATAACAATGGGTATAACAACCAACTATGGCTTGGATAACAAAGTGGTCACAATTGGCTACACTATGTCACTGGCGACAATGACATTGAAATGGTAGGCCTATGGATTTTCATTGAGACATTTTGTCTAACACTTGTTGTGCAACTTTCATTAGGCAATTTGACATGGTTTTGGTGCAACATTAACATTACCCTAATATTAAACAATAAGCTCACAATATAGGCAACACAATAGGAAATTGGTTTCCAAAAAACAACAATATACAATAAATCATATTGGCTTGAGAATTAAAGGAAAAACAAAGCAAAATTTCAAAGGCAACATGACAAGCATGGTTCGGCCAAAAAGTGGATATGCACAAATGGTTTCCAAACTTTAATTTATGACATTAGGCATGATATATGAAGTATATTAAACTCACCTAATGCTTCCAATTGCTTAGGAAAATTCTTTTCCACCAAAATCTTTAAAGGAGGCAAAATAAGCAATCGTGGTCTTCTTTGTGTTCTACATCAAAACTAACATCAAATAAGCTTCCAATGGCATCAATTAAACTTATTCTAACCTAAATAGGCATTAAGGATGGCTAATTTAGGGTTTGGTATCTTACAACTTCAAATTAGGGTTTGAATTTGGGGATTTCCTTCAATATGCTTCAATTGGTGCAATTAAAAGCTAAACCCATCTAATTCATCATCTATAACACCTAATTAACTTAAATAATCAAAGAAAACACCATGTTGCCTCATTTGGATGAAAGTGTTGAAATCCCCTTTGATGTAATTCTTGATTCCCTTTATGATTTTTGGTGAAATTTGGTTGGAATTAGGTTTAATAAGGCTTGGATTCAAGTTTTCTCACAAATTAGCTTGGATTTTTGGTGGAAGATAGCTTAGGTGGTTCAGCCAACGCAAGGAAGAAGAATAAGAAGAGAAAAATGAATTGAAAATTGGCTAAGGCATGGTATACATAGGTGGAAACTTATGGAAATTATGTTTTTTACCCCCAAAACATTCAATATTTCCACTTTTGCCCTAAAACTTTATGTAGCTTATTCTGTCAATTCTGTTTTATTTTATATTCTAAAGTAGGGAGTCAAATAGCTTATTTTTAACTATAGTTTATCATCATATAGCTTTCAGAGTAATTCTAGGTCTTAGACAGTAGGTTTCCCAAAATACCCTTGAAGTTCTACTTATTTATGATTTTGCCATTCTATTGATTTTTCATCATCCTTAATACTTTTCCATACTTTTTTCATATAATTAACTATTATTATTCTTAATCTTTCATTATCCATGTAACTGAGAAAAATTAACTTTAATTTAATACTGTATGAATTCCTCAAATTTCCTAACTATCGTTGGTGTTTTTGGTCCGCTATCTAATGAAACTGATTAATAACTATAGCATGAAACTGGGGTATTACACTCTGTGTCGGCTAGGATTTGAGCAGAATATCAAACCCTAATACCAAAATACTATAGATTTGTCATTTCTGTAACACCTCAACCTAAACCCTATAGGAACCCTTAAAGAAGGACTTAGGGGGAAATTTTTGTTTTCTTTATAACATGTTGTTATTGTGTATTTATGCATGAAAATGATATATTTGCATGTTATATGACTTGATTTTAGGCATAGAAGTGATTTAAAGGTTGTTAGGACAAAATCGAAAAAT